>MU380316.1:0-84793 GCA_022495085.1 Xylaria sp. FL1042
CCACAACGCTTCTTCAAGTAGGAAGCGTAATGTTTTAGGGAAGCGTTTCCTATTTCATAGGGCTTCTCAACCCACTATAATTGACGCTACAGTACTTAGGTAATAGGACACTAAAGTAAAGCTTACCACTGGGCACACTACCTCTACATCTAGTATTACAGCATAAATTTCTATTTCTAGGTAGTAGTCTACTGTAGGTGTAACCGACCCATATGTACCTCCCACCTGATGGAGGCATCTATCTACTACGTAGGTAGGTACATAGCACCTGTTAGGTATCAGTGAACCCCCCACATCCAACTGCAAGTTTGGTTGATTAGGTATTACAGTAAGGCTGGTACAGCACGTAGCCCGGCAAGCCATCGGAGCTGACAACTCCACTGAAGCCCGAATGCTCGCCTTTCCGGCGCCGAGAACGGGGGACAGGCATGCAGCTTGCTGACCGACCTGCCATACCAAACACCGACTTGGCCTGCAAATACTGTTCATGCCATACTAACGCACATACACTCACAAACACATCTTGTCATCGTCTTGGATGAAAACACCAAGCAACACAAGTAATCATGTCATGGCTTGCACGCTGTTCTCCGTATTTCAGGCGGTGGCTGTGCGGTGATATAGTTCGGCTCGGCGGCTCGGCAGTGGAGTTGGTTGCCATCACAGCACTCTAATAGGCCGAACGCTTCCACGATGTCTGCACCATGGTTCGAGATCTCGCACCAAACAGGTAGGTATCCCTCCGACGCCGTCACACTATCACCGTAGGCGTCTCGGCGTTTGCGTTGCCCCCCCCCCCTGCCGCTTGCTAATGGGAATATACCACTCGCCTCACATCTACGATGGCAGAACGGGGAACGGAGAGCGAGGTCTCCCTCAGAAACAAGCCTCGGAACTAGTAGATAGAGATGGACAATCATCTACAGTACTTATCCTGCACGAACACCTACACGAGCGACCATTTCGAATTACCCATCTGTGTTTTTGTGTTATGGTATCTTACATGCATGCATATATATATGCATGTGTGTCTGCGTGTACTGACACGCGAGAGAAAGAGAGATAAGAGAAGAAGGAGAAGAAGGAGAAGAAGGAGAAGAAGAAGATAGAAGATCGCAGTATGCTGGAGTAAGCATCCAGAGGTGGCGGGGTTCTGTACCGCGTGCGGGCTCTTGGTACACCATCTCTGCATTCCTGTTCGCTGGCTCGACAACGGCCTGCCCACCTAGGATGACGCGGCCGTGTTGGCGTCGAACACTTTCTTCCCCTTAAACCAAGTCTGGACTACCTTCGCTTGTAACAGCTTCTCTGTACTCCAATCCATGTCTACGACCGCGAAGTCGGCTGACCGTCCGGCCTCCAGCTTGCCCGCCCAGTCCATGAAGCAGCTGTATGCTGACCCCTCAGCCCCTGCTGCGATGGCCTCTGCCAGTTCGAGCGCAAAATTGGGGTTAACCCGGTCCCCCAGCTCTGGCTCCCGTGCTGACCGCCGCGTCGTCGCCGTATAAATCCCCGTGAGAGGTGCGTGCGGTGCCGTCGGTGCGTCCGAACCCAGGGCGAGTATCGCCCCCCCTCGGGCAAATTCCGAGTAGGCAAACGCCCGCTCACAGCGTTTGGGTCCTATCAGAGTCGGCCAGGCTCGGAGGATCGCTGGGTCCGCATGTACCGCTTGGATAGATGCAGTGATGCCTAACTTACCCAACCGTGCAGCGTCCTCGGGAGATGCAAGCTCCAAGTGCTCGATCCGGTGCCTGCGTCCCGGCGTCGCGTTCTGCTCTAGTGCGTCGATGGCGATCTTGATCGTCTTATCGCCTATCGCGTGAAGGGCGCACTGCAATCCAGCGGCATCTGCCTTCTTCACAACCGGGCCGAGCTCCTCTAGTGACCATACCGGTTCGGTTGTGACTCCGTTGGACGTGTACGGCTCTGTTAAAGCGGCGGTGCAGCCGTCTACTATACCGTCGCCAATGACCTTTATTCCCACTACTCGACAATCCGGGGTTGTCTTCTCATTAAATTGTTGGTTCAGCTCGATCGCCCGATCAACCTGCGCCAAATTCTCCGCTTCGTTTTTGCGGGGGACGATGAGCCAATGCACTGCGAACCGCATTGGACAAGCTTCCTGGTTGCGGAAATTCTGTAAAACCTCCCATCCGTTCTCATCCATTGCCATTTCGATCAAGCCCGTGTATCCGACTGCGTTGTATGCCTGTATTGCGCCCCTTACGGCTGCCAGTTTTTCCTCCATCGGCGCAACTTTGGCGATATGCGGCCACACGATGGTAACTGCTGCAGCCTCGGCCAAAAGGCCCGTAGGTTTCCCATTCTCGTCCCGGTATATTTTTCCTCCCTCAGGGTCAGGCGTGTCCTGCACCCCTAATTCTTCTAAAGCCGCGGTGTTGCACCAAGTAAAATGAAGATCTTTAGAATCGATGAAGATTGGCCGGGGGTCAATATCATCTATCATGCTAGCTAATGCTTTACCATCTGACATGAAGTTCATCCATCCTTTGGCCAATATTCGTGAAGCGGACGGATGGGCTTCACTTCAATGCCATGATTTGAGTCAGTAACTTCGTATAAGTAAGATCTAACGGTCATGATAGCTTGTAAGACAACATCCCTTGCGCCACTATTTGGCGCTGTTGGTGTCGTTACTTTCACAAACTACACAAAAAAGAAGGGGGGGGGGAGTGTGTTATTCTTGACGAAACTCACGCGAAATCTTTGAGCGTCTTTCTAATATCCTCGAAGTTCTTGCATGCCTCTAGTCCGGCCTTCTGTAGTGACTGACCCATTATCAAGAGATGCATATGCCCATCAATGAAACCTGGCAGGACAATACGACCATCCACGTCATTTTTCGTAACACCTTCGGCTTCAGCTTGTCGTATCTGCTTGTCGGCGGACGATCCTACGTGGACAATCTTCCCTGCTGCGTCAACCAGCATACACTCGGCGAATGAGTGATTCTCCCCCCGGATCCCCGACTGGAAGAATCGTCCGTTGTGGAACACCGTGGCCATTTCGAGTAATCCCTTCCACGATGCTTGGTGAATAGAATAGCGACCGTTGTTTGCTATACATACGTCTTGTGCAGCATGGTGATAAACACCGAGGCATGCCACTTCTCACCCCACCATACAAACCCCGCCTATGGCCGATAACGGCATGCCGAGAAGTACGAACGGCACCCAATTACTTAGATAGGACCAGATCGTTACAGAAAGAGAAACGACATGACAAGCGTGTGCATGCATCGGGCTGTATTCCACGAAGATGGTAGTAGCAGTCGAGGATGTAAATGCTGTAACTAGTCGTGATTATAAACCCTGAACCCTACCCCCCTATACATCATATAGGGTAGGGTATATGTGGTTCTCCCCTATGAAAGTGTACATAGGAAGGGTGAAGATACTATAGCCAAACAACATATCACTGGCGAATTAATTTGTTCGACATATATAGCCGCTCAGTTCGTTTTCAAACTCCTTTAAATGCTATAAGCTAGGGAAGGTCTAGTGCAGTGTCGCCCAATCTGCAGGGGGCGTTTGGTAACGTAATGATACTGGGGGTACCTAATTCGAATGAATTGGAGTAGTCCAAGGCCTTTGAGAACGTTGGTGATGCCCGACTACCTTACATACGGTGAATATCAAGTGAAGGAATAAATGCAATATTCAATGGTATAAATCCAGCATCTACCTATTGACTTGTCGAATGTTTTAATTCATGATTTAGCCGCTTGCCCGTAATGTAATTTGAACTCACTACTCAAAGCAGACCGGTTGTTCTGCGTTTGCCTATATTCACGGATCCGAAAGCCTAGCCTCCGAGGTGTGAGGGGATTGTGAGTTCACTGCCAAAATGTTCATAGAGCCATACTTGGCTTGGTTTTCATATATTATCAGAAGATGCTGCTATTTGGACGTCGATTTGGAAATCCGAATATTTATTCATACATGTAACTGGACGTGTTGTACTACATCCACCATCGATGTGCTAGCTCCCAGTCTCAGACACTATGGACATTCAAGCATAAACAGATCGCTCCTACTCCTTTACACAGTCTATTTGAGAGTATCGTGGCCGATGCCCTACAAATGTTGGATTTAACATTTCTGGACCGACTGGGCTACCCGATGAAGCCCAACCACACAACGTTCCGATTATGAACATCATCGAGGCACTTACATCGTGCACACGAATGAAGCCCGGCTTTATAGAAATGCTTATATTCACAAGGATGAGTGTTCTTAAAAGAGGACATCGCCTTCGTCACGGAGAGAAAACGGGAGATCAATAGTGAAAGTCAAAAGCGAACTCGCGATGTGGGGTCATCTTTAGTTGAGACTTATCTAACATTTGTCTATTATTGGAAAGGTAAGACTGGGTCGAATCCCAACATATCTGATATCATCAAGTAGAGATCCTATCCGGAGAATTGATGATTATGACCCCGGTCGTTTCATGCCGGGATGACGTGGAGTTTAACTCGAAACGTACCGTGGACTACCGCATGTACACTAGAACTCGGTCTCCGCGGATCCGGAAGACGGTAAGGTTGTTTAAATTGCTGCCTATTTTATTGCACAGTTCTACTGATCGTAGGAATCGCCTAAACCCTTACATAAACACAATTTATAGGTTCATTCATAATGAACCCTAATTTGACGTCTCGTGGTGTTGTCCGTTTCCCCCAGACTTGCTTAACCGTATACCTAAGGTAGTTTCTCGTTATGGTAGTTAAGAAAAAAGATGGGCGGAGCAAATCTAGCACCATCCGTCCATTTGGGAATTTGTAAGTGCCCCTGGGCCTATCGCTTATAGACCGAAGGAGCTAATGCCGGTGTATTGTAAAGGGAGTGCTACGAAGGCCACATGATCCAGTTGAGGTTCCTGGGAAACAATATAGTAAGCTGTCGTTATGCCATCTCAGCTTCTCTCGCGGAGCCGGAGCTCCACGACCGCGTTGTTGCACATGTGGAAGAGGCCATAGCGCGTGTCGTGCTCGAGCATCCCGCACTGCGCGTTGACGACGTCAACACGGATACAAAGCGTCCAGCCTGGGTAGCTGTCGAACAAGTGGATTTTGCGCACCATGTCCAGTGGGTAAATCTTAGTGGCAAGGATGCCAAGGACAACGACTCAACTGTGAAGTGCGAGGAGACGCTCCCAGCAAGGATCGAAAGACGTCTCGACGAGCCCTACGCGAACGTGAAAGGGCGACCGCAATGGCGTGTCCTCATCCTCTTCAAGGAAGGCGGATATCCCTTCTTGGATGTCGTCTTTGATTACAGCCATGCGTTCGGCGACGGCACGAGCGGCAAGATCTTCCATGAGACCCTTCTACGCATTCTCAACGCATCCTCAGCATCGGGGGGAGCAGAGACGCAGACACCCATACTCAAAGATCGCATATTAATAATCCCACCCACAGCAAAATCTCTCCCACCACCGATGGAAAAGGCGGGCAAATTCTCCGTATCAGCCAAGTTCGCCGTGTCAACAGCGTGGAAGGAACTGCGGCCACTGGGCTTGTCACCAACCTCCGCGTTGCATGCGAATTGGGCTCCGATCCGCACGACGCCGTACAAGACTCGCTTCCGCGCTTTCGACATCCCAGCCGACGCGCTGCGAGGCATCCTCGCCGCGTGTCGCGAGCACAAGACGACCGTCACGGGCCTCTTACACGCCCTCCTAATCGTCTCCGCGGCCTCGCGCATCCCCGCACGAGAGGCGGCCGCGTTCACAGGCAACACGGCGATGGATCTACGCCGGCACATCGTGGGCGTAGATGTAAAGTCGCATCCTGGTTTCGACCCGCGGCGCACGATGGCGAATTACGTGTCTGCGATGACGCACGAGTTCGACGCCGACGTCGTGCGCAGGATCAGAGACGCCGCGAAGCCAAAGTCAGGGGGCGGCGGCGACGACGACGCGATAGCCCCGGCGCTCGTAGACCTCATCTGGCAATGCGCCGTTCGCGTGCGTGGCGAGATCCAGAAACGATTGGACAGCGGCCTCAGGAACGACGTCGTGGGCCTGATGAGGCTTGTGCCCGATTGGCGGGCGCAGCTCCGCGCCGACGCCGGCAAGGCGCGACCATACTCGTTTGTAGTCTCGAATCTCGGCGTTCTCGATGGCGAGCCACGAGATACGGAGGAGGAGAAGAACCGAGACGCGGGAAGCCGTTGGAAGATTGCGCACTCTACGTTCGCCATCAGCGCTGAAGTCTGCGGCGCCGCGTTTCAGGTCTCGCCCATCACTGTCAGGGATGGGGCGCTCTGCATGGGTTGTAGCTGGCAGGATTGCGTCGTCGATCTCAAGCTGGCCGAAGCGATGGTTGTGGACCTGGAGCGATGGCTCCGATTCCTTGGGAAACAATAGTGTTACATGTATATATTTTCCTTGTATAGAAATATCGTGGGAGTAATGACAACCCCCATCAGTTCTATACAGCTAAAGCATCTTTAGTTCATGGGGTAAAATCATGATACCACATTCGATCTCAGGCGGACAATTTACAATATGCCGCACTTGAAGTGGCGGTGAGGGAAGCGAATGACTGAACCTGTGCTCTCATTAATCAATATACTTAGCCCGACGCCCTAGCTCTCAACCAAATCCTATTCAGGACGACACAACAATATCGTTGAGAACGCACACCGTAGTCGAAAACATTTACGCTTCAAAAAGATTGACTGGGGAAATTGCCGTTAACTGAGCTATGTACGAGGTCGCCAGCAAAACGACCCATGAACGTTTTCGGGTGTCAGCCCTAGATAAGGAGCCAACGTTGTCCCAACTATAATTACTAAGTGCCAACAACGTAATAGCTATTAATACTGTAAAGGGTCAGTTCAAGCCACCGCAGCCATCGACTCAAACCACCCCCAGATAACAATCTTTTGCTTTTCCGTCGGTCCTGCCGCCATCCCAGGCTTCTCCCCTTCCCATAAAACACAGCCAACGTTAGCAACACCCCACCCCTTTTCAAACTCCTTATGAAGATGCAACCGAGACCACCACCACCCATCGTTTCTTATTGGTCACCAATGTGCAATAGGGAAGATGCACATGCATAGACGAACGACTCATGGTGAACAATGAGTCGCTGACGTCGGCAGCCTACTGAGCCCGGGCCTTCTTCGCTCGACCGCGTGGCGCAAGATAGCCTGCGCGACCGCCGACGCTCTCCCAATATGCGTCCAGTAGCCCGGGTGCGATGTTCTTCAACTTGTTCTCGGCCTCCATAGTTGTGTCCGCACGCGCGGCTGAATGGCCAACCCATTGCACCTCAAATTGGAAGCCTCCGCGGTTCTTTTTCTCGTGTCGTAGAATCTTGAACACAAAGTAGATTTCGGGGGGTGGGTGTTTTGGCTTGCGGAAGAGCGCGTTAGTTCGCCCACCTTGAGCGTCCCAGTACTCATATAGCATCTCTTCGGCGCCTTGCTGGATCTCCTCCTCGGCCTCCCATGTCGCATCTTTCGCATCCTCGCCCACCCACTGGACTAGCACCTCGACGGCACTACTTCGGTGACCGGTCGTCCTATGCTTAATGAGTTTTGCGATTTCTCGCACCTCGCGGTCGTCGTCTTCTTGCTCCTGCTTCTCTGCCTCGTCGCCTTGCGGGTTTGGGACCGGTCTGGTCTCGGCTGGTTTCGCTCTTCCTCTCTCCTGGCGAAGAGGTTCGTTGAGCTTTTCAGCTTGAGGAGGCTTCGTCGCTGGAGGTGCGGACGTGCCGGCAGCGCTATTACTGAGCAGCCCTATGGGATAAAGTAATGAGTATAAGGCGAGCCAGGTTAAGGAATAACAACGTCGCGCAGAATCGAGGAAATTCTTACCTAAATCGCCCATGGGGGCCTCGGGTACAAGGGAGTCTGGTAACAGGCGTACGGCATCTGGGGCCTTGGCGCGAGCGAGGTTGGACTCTGCATTGGTTTTCGGTGGTGCCGTCGCCTTATCCGAGGCGTCGCCCTGCTGCGACTTTAACGACGGCCGGCCGGGGCGTCCTAAGAGTGCCTTGCGTCAGTCCACACCGCCCAATGATGCAAGTGCGCAATATCAGGAAAGCTCGGGAATCGTACGTTTGCTACTGGCCGGGAGCGCCTGGCGAGGCCTGGTGCTCGAGCCGGGGGTTGCGGATGCGGAGGAGAGACGCGATCGCGCAGTGCGCTGTGACGTGGGAGTCTTTCGGGCCGGGATGATGTCGTCGTCATCTGTTGCGTTTTACGTCTTCGAGTCAGCCACACACCCTTGCATACACACATTTGTGTCTCTATCAAACTTGATATGGCCATGTCCATAACTGGCGTCGCCACTCACCATCGTCCATATCTTCGTAGGGGTCGACTTTCGCCTTGCGCTTCATGCCTCTTGTGTCGGAGCCAGTGTCGATGGCGGATCCTCTCTTGCTTGGAGAGTTCCAAAAATTGAGGAGGGCTGCCATTTAAGTAGTGGCCGATCAATGCCCGATGCGATGCAATGCAATGCGAACGACAAAGGAAATGAGACAGCAGGAGGGGTCCAATCAGTTGGCGTCTGACCGTGTGATATGTCAACAACGGGTTTGCGACAGCTGCCTGTGGTGGCGACGATGGCCAAGACGTTGGTTGTTTGGGTTTGTCTTTGGTGTTTCCGACAGTGTCGCCTTTGCTGTTGTTGCGGAAGAAGGAAGACCGGTCAAGAAACGAGATGTGCAATCTATCGTGTTGATTGGGAAAAAAAAAAAAAAAAAAAGTGGTAAGCGTGTGTGAGTGGTGTATGTGTATAGACTGTCTGTAAGTGTGTGTTGTCAACACGCCGCGGTCCTCAGGGCAATTCTAGGTATGTAGATTCTTACTCTACCTAGTAGCAGAGTCTAGATAGAGAGAGAAAAAAAAAAGTACGCTAAGATTGCACGATGGATACTTCAAGTCTAGTTTGTCTTGATCCGTTCTGTCTATAGTAGTAATAGCCAGACGAGAGACAAAGTTAATCAATCAATCATTCAACAATTGATTCCCGATGTAACCAAGCTTCCCGGCACCGTATGCGAGAAATACGGAGTAATTAACATGAAGTGATGGGGTATGTAGGTACTTATTAAATAACAAGAAAATACCTACCTACTTATGCAGTGTAGGTATGTATCTTAGGTGCTTGTGCCAGGTAGCGTAACCCACGTCATGACGCTGTGCGCTGGTGCCAGCTTTGCAAAAAGATTGGGCCCGCCGCCAATAAAATCATATATAGAGGGGAAAACGGAGTAAAAATCAGGTAAACTACAAACTAGGTAGACAGGTACCTCTTCAAAACGTCTTCAAGAGTGAAAACATGATCTCGGCCAGTTCCTCCGGCTACATGAGGTACTTCTGCCCATGAGGGTGATCTGCCCTGATCCTGCTGCACTCAGCACCGGATCTTGTGTCCACCAAGGTACCTATGTAGATTATACAACGCAGGTCTAGGCAGGGTACTAAGGTACATGCTCTAATTAAGCTCTAGTAGATACGCTAAAAGTACTAAGACTGATTTCTTCTTATCCAATGAAGACTCGGGTTCAACTATCTAATGACCTAATCAACACCTGCCGTCGGATCGTCTGCTATAAAAACCTGGTAAGAAGGATAGACCAGGTCTCCACTTCCCTGAAAAGGAAATGCTTCTAACATAACCCTATACGATACCTTGGTACGTACCTCCCGAGCCACGGACAAGTGCCGAACCGATGGTCTGGATTGGAACAGTGAGCTGATGATGGAACCGCGGGGGCTTCTGCATCCCTATCATTGTAGGTACTCCGTACCTAGGCACACGTTGAGTAGAGGACCTGCCTTTCAATCTGAAATTGCCGAGCGCAGTCCTTTATCAACCACTCAACCCAATCCCTAATCCATATACATGTATCTAGGTAGTTATGCTTACTTATAGAGAGCCACATACCCGAAAGCACATCACCAAGGAGAAGAAATAGAGGTATCGACATTATTATTTTCTTGTATCATCAGGCTGCCACCAGCACTCGTAATATTGAGTTGCCCTGTACAGATATACATATAGAGCATATATGTGTATACATGAGAAGAAAGAGAAGGGAGGATAGAAAGAAAGAAAACAGAGTAAGTAAAGAGTAACGAAATGCCTGCTCACTCCCTATGCCTACCTACCTATATACCCGAATCGATCTTGACAATACCGCTATGATCAAAGTACCTGCGCCATTGGGCACAGTTGTTCTGATAAGCCGTCGAGTCGGCGGCACTGATCTGGGCTTTCTGCTCCGGGACGCGCTCGAGGAAGTCGATGCTCATGCCACCGCTGACGTGCCACGCAATGTGACAGTGCAGCAGCCAGTTGCCTGGGTTGTCCGCCTTGAAGGCGAGCACCAGCCATCCGTTACCCGGGACCATCGTCACGTCGCGCCGCGTCGGGTTGGCCCCCTTCAGGCTTGCCTTGTCCGCGGCTGTAAAGGCCCCCGCGCCCGTCGCCGACGCGCCGAGCACCAAGAAATCATGGCCGTGCAGATGCATTGGGTGCGGGATGCGCGAGATGGTGTTCTCGACTACCCAGAACGTCCACACGTTCTTCTGGTCCACGACGACGACGTTCTCCGAGGCCGGATACGACGTGTTGCCCTGAAGCACGTAGTCGAGGATGGGTCGGTCCCAGTTCACATTGATCGACGACCCGTTGATTTTCCAGACCACGAGTGGCGCCAGCTCGAACGTTACGTCGAGCGTGTTCTTTATGCTAGGCGTGAATTGATCTAGTGGTGCCTGTCGCGTCACTACGGGGACGTAGTTTAGAGAATCGCGGCATCCCAAGTCAGGTTGGGCGCTTCCTGGGTCTGTTGGAATGCCGTTGGGAACCGTTGAATAATGTACGATGGCTGCCGGCGCGGGGTTCCATGATGTGCCGCAAGGACTACCCGCGGCCATTGTGACATTCATCCAGTAGTTCCCCGGCGTCTTTGAGGCATCAATGGTCACGTCTACACGTTGACCGACACCGAGGAAGATATTGCTCGTAGTGAGCGAGTTAACCGGGACCAAATCCGTCGCGATAATGGTCATGTCGTGGCCGACGATTGACACTTGGTAATTGTTTTCGACCGAAGTGTTGATCAACCTCAGAAGGTGGCGCTTGCCGGGCGTCAGGGTAATTCTGGAGTAAGCACCTCCACTACCAGCTGGGTTGATGTTTGTGCCATTGAACAAGACATTATCACTCGGCGGCGGGGCGGGAGTGTGCTGGGTATCAGCCACGATTTCATCTGCCGTCTTTAGATAGTAGTCATTGATAGGGTAGGGTCCTAGGTCGATGTCATAAGGGAGAGAAGCCGGCCCGTTAATGACGATAGGCCCGAAGACCCCGTTGCCATACTGGGCAGAGAAGTGAGAGTGATACCAGCTCGTCCCATATTGAGTGAGCTTAAACGTGTAGGTCTTGGTCCCTCCTGGGGGTATAGGGCATTCAGTTACCCCGTTGGTACCATCCTGGATATTGGTGCCCAGCTGACGTATACCATGCCAGTGAAATGAGGTGCCATTAATACGAAGGCTATTCTTGATGGTGACCACGACGGTATCCCCCCAGTCGGCTTTTAGGGTGGGCCCAGGATACTGATTGTTGACGAGCATCACTTTGCTCTTGAGTCTCCCGTCTGGGCCAATCCAGTTGTCATGCTCTGTCACCTCCCAGTTGAACTAGTTGACAAGTTAGTGTCGACATTGATGGTCTTGTCTTATGAAGACCGCGGAATCTTGGTCTTACAGTTCTAACAACGCCCGGTGGGGTCTTGGTTTCATAGTCAGTCTTAATATCGAATCCAGGGCTCCAGCACGCTCGGTTTGAGGGAGTATAGCAAGCCCCGGGACCTCGGAGCTCGAGCGCGTTGGATTGTGATGGGGCACATTGACCAGTTCCCGCGAGAAGGCTGGTCAAGAAGACTCCGGCGAGTAAAGGACGCATCTCAAGAGTCTGCAGGAGCGATATAATAATCAAAGAAGAGCAGACAATCACTAGACTGTGCGACACTCTGGGAGCTGCTGGCGAACTACAGTGATAAACCACGGGATAGACGATATTATATGAGTCTTCACTGACCTTATATAGTCATCTTATATAATCCGTCAGAAGGTGCTCAACGGCTCTACAAACTTACACTCAACAACTTCGCCCCCTAGGGGGAGTCAGCTCGAGTGACTAGGACTACCCTCCCATGCTCACGATGACCGTCTCCGGCGTGCTCCGATATTGAATACGGTGTATCGTCGACTGGAAACCCATCTGCTGAATTATTCGGGATCGTAGCATCCTGCGCAAGAACCGCCTATATCGAGAGTACTGGGCGGACGAACGGGCATAAGTTCGAGGTTCAATAGTCTAGCTTCGTGCAGATTAGGAATAAAGCTAACAGCAGACAAGGCCGACTGGGCTCTCGTGCCTTGGAATATCCCTGCGACGGCGTTCCAATTGATTGAAAAGCGGTCTTGAGGCTGTAGTCGCGTGTCCGTAAATGCAGACGGTGGTGTGGAGGACAATATTGTGTAGGGTATCAAGGCCGACTGCCCGAAGAAGTGTGGTAAGAGAACGTGGCTTTATCGTGAGCCCGAGCATACTAATTAACCCTTCTCCGAGCTCGTGGCGGTCCAGCGCTGAGGACATGGCGAACCATCCCAAGATTCCGCTGAGTTGAATAAGGCTGACGCGAGACTTCGCTAAAGCTCGGGTCCTATCATATTAGTCCACCTCAATCCGAGATGGGTGGCGCACACCAGTATTCTAGTCCGACCACCGCTGCAAGTCGGATTCGATGTGTTAATTAGCATCTGTTAGGGCTACCCATCGTTTGCTCATACGCGCGTAAATAGGCCTATACATTATGCTCGATCAAGCTGGGTTATCGGTTGGATTCCACCTAGAGCCTTCGGTTGTGGCCAGTTATGTTAAGTAAACATGGTCATTGATGCCTTCGCCGTTTCTTACCCCCGTCTCAGCGCCGAAAAAGAAAGACCGAGGTCACATGCAATGACGTTGGAAGAATGAACCCTTCCGACGTTAGAACTCGATGTGATTCAATATCTCCAGTGCGCTGGTAAGGTAAGCCTACGACTTGGCTACATGATGAGATGAACTCATACTGAGTAAGCCATGGCCGTGATTCCGTGAAGCGAATGACGAGAATAGCAACTGCTCCGTGTCATCGTATTCTACAGTGCCGAGCCTCCAACATTAGTGTGCTACACAACAGTAGCCGAAATTCAAAGTGGCGCATCCTTGAGAGTACAGCCTCGGTCTCGTACAAGCTGCTACGTAGGTTGACCGCTGTACCGCAATAAGATCGGTCCTTGTGCGACTTCGAGTCCCTCTCAATGGGCCTAGTCTATAGTCATGTGTATTGCCAATATGCAGGAACAGAAAAAGAAAACTCATGAGAACTATGGACGACACGCGAGCACAGTAGTCATGGCACACAGCAACGGCCTTCCATTATCCGGCGACTCTGATTTCTGTACCAGGTCGGGGTGGTAGCTCTCTCTCTCCCCCTCCCCCCCCTCTCTCTCTGTCTCTTTCAGTGCTCGTTCTAGGCACAGAGTAGATATGCTCGGCATTCATATGGGCAAGACTCTTGACGCGTCAGATACGGTTCGTCTTGTTCAATGGACGAAGGATCGTAAGGAGAGACAACAGATGTCAAGAAATCGCATTTCGAGCTAGAACCATACAGCGCACTGGCTACTATAATGAACCTATGATTAGCCTACCTACTACGGAGTACGTACTCAGTATCCTTAATAGTGTCATGCCGTATTACAGTAGAGAACAGGGGGCCCTTGCTCATATGGTAGCGATGGCACAGCACGTCAGCGTGCCGGCATCTCGGCAGCAGGTGCAAATCAGCCTCAGTAGGACCAATCACCATGGTTCGAGTTCATGATCTCCATTTTGATGTAACCCAGGCACCAACGCTCTGTTATCGAGTGCCAACCACAAGTAGCTTTACACATTCAACCATGGTTCCTTTCGCTAATTTGAAGTGAATTAGCCCCCTTCTACTCTAAGTTCCCCTTTCTACTTGTATGAATCACCGGCAACCACATTGATGATGGATGAGTCAGGCTCACACCCTTGTACGATCATAGCTACAACGCGCCGCGGCAGGACTATCGTCGCACAATAAGACCTTCCCGCAGTATCCGGTCGAGTCGCTCTACCAAGCATCCCCACAATATTTGATGGCGTGGTAGTGGTAGTGCAGCCGAAGATCAGGCGACCCGTGCGGTCATACATCCTGCCACAGGCTTGGCCAGGATCATGTCACAAGGGACAACTCCATCTATTGACAGTTGCTTTTGACGTAATGAGAAGTTGCGATTATTTACATTAGTTCGCACAAAAACGCTTCTATTCTTGTTGAGTCATGTGATGTGGCGCGGTGCTGCCCAACCTCAATTCTTGATGTAAATACGGATTTCCTAGTAATACTGCCACACTAACTGTACCACCCAATTGAGTATAATATGTACTTAGGATCAACCCAGCATTGTCGTCAAACATGAGACTAGCAAAAGCTCACGCCCCTACTGTCAAAATCTAGCTCTAGTATAGAAAATTGGCATGATATCAGTTTGGCTCATAGCTATTCCTGTAGCTTCAGGTGCCCTACAGCAGAATTTCGGCTTCGGCTAACAGGTTGGCTTGATTACTACTGAGATCAGCTCAGGTATTTAACCTAGGAAGGTGGTAGCATAGCAGCGATTTTGTACAACACAGGTTGTAACCACAAATTTCGCGAGCAGCATACTATCTGCACTAATGATAAGCTGAGGCTGACATGCAGATTGAGATGCCCGGGCTAGTCGTATTGCCTCGTCGCTTTGCAGTTCAACCAGGAGGGGCGCACTCCAAAACTAGATTCAGCGTTTTGCCAATGATAGGTTTATGACGGTTCTCGCGATGAGTGTGTGCATGTGTGTGCGAGGCACGGCCCAATCCAGATCAACAAAGCTGAGCTGAGTATATTTAGTCCACTCAGCTGAGAAACATTATAGTTCAAAGTTGTGTTACGAGCAAGGATTTGAGCTGCATAGGCGAGTTGTGACGTCTAGTGCCGGGGACCCCTTCACTTGTCAGACCGGCCATTGGATAGGTAATAGACATCTATTGTTGCGTGAAAGTCCTGCACACCCTTTCGGGGTCTGCACTTGACTATATACAAAAGACCCCTTTATCCCATCGTATGTCCCATCGTATAGATCGCGGAGATCATATAGCGTGGCAGCTGCATACATATTACTAATAGTGATTTGAACTTATCCGGGCTTTGATAAGTAGAATATTATATCCGAGTTCATGATTTGACATAGACTGCAAAAAGGGACTAAGACATATTTCCTCCTTCACCTTTATCATGTGAAGTAAATGCCGTATTACAAATGTCTTGGTGATGAAGGCATTTAGAAGTGTGGCCAGGGTCAATGCCAGACGTAGGCATACATTTCCGATCGGTATAACATTGAAGCTAATTATTTTCGGTAAGCCTCAATCATGGAACAAAAGGTCACAAGAATGGGATGCTATCAAATTGGACCTGGCGTGATGCTATTTTAAAAGGCAATATGGTCTACATATATTATGATAATCTAGTGGTGTCCATTGCGTAGGCCTGATGGCAAGAAATACTCCCGACGTGGTTATTTATAATTCCAACTACACTGACTATTACGTCAGGATAGCTGAGAATGATAGAGATACTGGGCGAAAGCTTGAAACTGAGATTCCAACCTATCCCCGGTAGAGGATGTAGCACGTTCATGGAAGCTTAAGGTGCTCGCCTAATTAATATTTTGTTGTCGAAAGATAAATCAAACATGAGATATCCACAGTTGTGGCAATAGCAGGCTAATTAGTTAAAGTCGCAACAAATCTGTTGCAATGCTAACATGTTCCAACAAAAGCATAGGCAAAGATGAGAGTTCAAATAGCAATCGTGGGCACTAAAAAGCTAATATAAATTGTAACTCTCGGTGGTGAATAGAGATAGTTGCAAGAAAATCTGGTCCACCCGCGCTTAATACGTGTATACATTAGCAGCTTTTGTGACTACCCGATTATTAATGAATTTAAAAATATAAACTTTGAGTCCCAGCCTTTAGACCAGAAAGGTTCCTGTATGGCCAGCAAACCTAGGAATGTTATTGTAGTATGTGTCTAATTTTAAATGATTTCTTCAGACCCCTGTAACAAGAAATTCGACATAGAATTTGTTTTATGATTTCATAGATTACCGTGGGAATTATATTATAGCTGCCTCTCCCTGGATTGCACCACATTTCCGGTATCTCGTTTCCCTCGATGTCATGTAGTCTCTATGCAAGTCCATCCTAAGGAGACTTGTAGTATCTTTATATTTTTATTCGGCTTGCACACAAGTCTGGGTATTTTAATAGAATGAAACCTAGTTACAACAAAATAACAAAGCTGCTCAAATTAAACCGGAGCAAATTGTAAGAAACCAACTGATTTTAAGAGTCATGTGCTATTGCAGGATATATGACAAGCCTTGGACTTCCTTCCTATTATGCTTGTGTCACGCTAGAGTGAGTCGTACGCTATATAGAGGCCGTTGAGCGCTGTGCGCTTAACGGCGTCGTTTTTAGCGCCACAGCTTGTAATATATGCCATTGTTAACTCTGTGAAATACTGTCAGGTGAATAGGTAATACCCTGGTGTATGCCTATTAGACTTCGTCTATATATTCAGGCTATCCCTCCCAACTACCTGTTGGAAGGGCTAGGGGTCATGTTGACCAATATATTCTATGGCTACTGACCCCTTCTACCTACCTGCTATGTGACTGCGTAGTCTATCCATTCACTCTGGGACAGACACCCCTGACACTCCGCTAACAGCAAGCAATTCTTTTTCTATCTTGTATATACTATGTAGATAGCTTTCGTTGAAATATTGTTAGGTAGAAAGTCTCTATGGTAATTACCACAACGGTTGAATACAGGAGTTGAAGAATGATTCGATATGGGAATAATATTCTATGATCGCATGGATCCTTGACCATCCAGAAGACTCTCATGGCCTCCTGGAAGTCAGTCTATCTGTACAGCATTCACTTCGGCCTTAAGCCCTCTGTTTCGGCGTTTAGACCGATGCCTTAGATACCTGAATAGCCTCATTTATTTCACATTCGAGCCATATGCGATATGCCTTCATGCCTATACGAATACGAAATACCATTGCATATCACGGGGCCTGGCACGAGTGACCTCCCGTATGCGCGGACTCTCCCACACAACACATGGCTATTGAGAAATTCGAGTGAGAGATGGGGAGAAATGGACTATAAGGAGACATTATTTATGCCTCCAAACTACTTGATAGAGGAACAATATTGTTCTTTAATTTACTTGCACACATCACTGGTACACCTGGGAGCCTTTGCGCGATGATGTATGCTTAAAAAATAACTATGCCAATATTAAGTTTTAAAAACCCCTTATTAAATTAAATTGCATGGTGTTTTGAGCGAATTAGTCTAATATAGTGCAATACCTTACTTTTTAGCAAATGGACCTTAAAGCTTCGATTGGGTATTTGACTAGAACCTGGCCGTCTCTAAGGCCTTTTTCTTTTTCTTTTCTTTCTTCTTCTCTAGAAATAAAGGCAATACATTACCTAGTCGCCGAAGGAGGCCTGTAGATTTAGCAAATTCCCGAAAGTACCATTATAGAGTAATACCTAGGTACTTAGCTTGGAGACAAATTCCAAGCTTACACTATCCTAACTCGAAGTACTCTTTACTAATGGAGATGTGGCGCATACGATACCGAGGGCTGTGTATTCCTGTTACTGATGATACTGTACCAAAATTAGTGGTGTCCCGAAGGACATGGGTGCAATTCTTATCTGGGCCTATGGGTTCTCTAAGTTCCACATACCACCCTAACAATACTGAAAACAAAAATTGCACAGTTTCTAGCTCCTTGTCTGTGCAGTCACTGCTGACTGACCGGGCTATGGAGAATTTGCGTTCTGGGCTAAGCTCGGCAAACGTATTAATAACTCTTAGCGAAAAGAAATATATAAGTAATTGTAGGAATACTCACATTTGATGAGTGTTTTGTCTACGAGTTAGAATGTCTCGACCTTAGCATCATATGTCATAGAGATACACTTGGGTGAGAGATTGAAGTTTTCCAATGAGAGTCCACGATGGTATTAATTCATGTGTTAAATAAGGCTAAGGAAACCTTTCGATACTCATCCCCTCTTAATTCCCGCCTCCAGAGATAGAGAGACACCAATGCGAGTGGTAGACTATACAAATATGACAGTAGTGCTGAGGTGGTCACCGCCTCCACACTGCCAACATTTTGTACACAAAGGTATACGTTGGATATAACTTATAGAATAGGTTGGTAGCTTGGTACATACGGTTTATTTGTGACTTTGATTTTACTCCCCCTTGCTCGTACTATTCCTATGTCAGCTTGAACTTCTAGGAGCGTCGAATGAAATGACTAATTGGTGACTGAAATTCTATATTCTGCGATATCTACTACGGTATAGTGTATTTGCATTATTGAAAAATCCTAGAGTCTTCCAGTTTGCTCATTGACAGTTACCCTGGAATGACCCAGAGACTGCTTGGTGTATCAGAACGGATTCGGGTTTGCTGATATGGTTTTACTGATACAGCGGCGTCTAGTATTTGTGGCTTGTGCGCAGACAATAAGTACCATTAATTGTTTTTGATGGCGCCCTTTTGGCGTTGTTCTAACATTCATTTGCCAAGAAAGACTACTATAGGTAGGCGATGACAATTAGGTACTCCAGGTTACCAACCTACCGGATCGCCCCCACGTAGTACTACGAGTATGTACTAAGTAGGTAAACGAGGAATGTTTCATGGAGGACCCTTGAAGAAATCCCGAAAGGACGTTATGGGGTGGAGAACATTCCCTAGTGTCCTTGATCTCGTGTAGGTAGCTTGACGCAGTGCGCCGACTAGTCGTTCTCCTTCCTTCCTGATCAGAGCAGTTTTCAATCAAATTACTATGTAGTATAATCACGACTTGTAGAGGAATACCTAAGCATTGTCATTATCCACCGCACACGGTACGCTTGAGTATACAACTATACTTGCGAAGGAGGATCGATCCTGGTGACGGAAAGGCCTACATGTTTTCCGGTCGTATCACACGCATTATAAGTTTCAATTTCCGAATATTGATCCAGAAGTATGTTGATAGCAAACAAGGAGTGATGATACATTTAGACGCCGGCAGGAGGCCCTTGAATAACTTCGTACGTACTGTCAATGTATTCATTATAGGTAGATAGTATTTTTGCAGTCTAGTGTAGAAAATGTTCCGCGCCATGGCTTGACTAGCAAGGATGCAAGGTGAACTAGTTTTAGGTTAGTGTATCTAGCGTACCAGTTTTGTTCCAAGGATGCCGGTAATCTGGGTCTGATGCTTCTGTGCACAGCCTGTATGCGTGCTTTAGTATATACTAACCTCAAACAATAGCATGTGTCTTACTTAGTAGATACAGCGTGCGCCAGTCAGCTCCAATACCATGGCCCCGGGTCCATGTTTTGCACTACTTCCCATCCCAACCAAATCAGAGCAAAACACCAACTTTCTGCTACAGCACCAATTAGGGAGGACAGTCTGCATTCAACCAAATATCCATTATTCTGCACTGACTTGAGATGTCCTCTAGAAGCAGCCGGGACAAAGACCGTCCCTTGATGTGCGTTCAGAACTCGCGATACCGAGGACAATAGATACTCCAAACCAGATTTCCGCTAATCGAATACAAGACAGCTTCGAGGTATGTCCTAAGGTCTTGAGAAAGACAAGGATTGTTTCGCGTTTCATTTACGGTTTGTTTGAATATAGAAACGTGCTTCTTGATCTCGGAGCGGCATACTTTCTTCGCTTCCGCCTCACTAGTTGATCTTTCCTTCATTATGACCCAGATGGCGTTGAACACGTAGTCTAGACCGGCTGCCATAGCATCATGTCTCTCCTTTTCCCATGATAGTAGATCATTTGTGAGGCCTAGAGCTGCATAGCCCGAGCGTGCCATTTCCATACACATCTCATACTCGTCATCGGGGATTGTAAGCGCCACTACAACACCGAATGTTAGTCATAAATTTGTGAGCGTGGTTAGTGCTGTTTTAGAACCCCGAAAAGCTTCCAAGATAGATCATGGCTGGAAAAAGAACTTCTCAACTCTATAAATATAGCCAAGACAAGATGGAATGGGCACCGGGGGTTACTCACTCCCAAATGTCAAGGTGCCGAACCAAATCCTAGGAGGCCAGTTAGTAGATCGTCCCTATTACACTGTAAGACTCCCTGCGACTTACAGCTCCCCTGCGTCGATCACTCGCGAGGGGACATATTCCTCAAGTGTTTCAAATGGCGATGATCTCGTGCGCGATGCTAATTGCACGAATCTCGCCCATGCTTTCATCGACGTTACTGCTCGTGTTGAGTCGAGTGCCATCATCTCAGAAAGCATCTGCGCTTGTAGGCGTTTCTCTGGGCCTGATTTAGCGTTAACCCTACGGTCCAAAGCTCCATCTCCAAAGGCATCAAGCATTTTGGTTGTCTCCTTTTTGAAGTCTTTCTTCAGATCAAAGCTTTCCATCTTATCTAACAACGGAATCAGTCATTGTATCGTGGCTTAGCTCTGACCTTGTAAGGCTTACCATCGTAGAGGAAGGCGAATTCGTTTGCGTAGGAGATAAGTTCTAGCCTGTCTGGGAGACATTCGGGCACTGTCACGCAGATGAATGTAAAAGGATCTCCCAGTCCTCCTTTATAACCATCTACATTGCGCACGTGCTTGGTCCAATCTCTCTGGGCTCGAAGAGCGCCCTTGAATTCAAGGTGTTGGTCTTTGTGTAGGCGAAGAGGAATACCCTCATCGAGGCCGTGGGTCTCGTAGAGGCTAGGATCGATTTCTTGAGAGTATTTAAATTCCATGATTTATGTCCTAGACACAGGATAAGATAGATAGAGAGAGTGTTTAAAGAAGGGACAACAAATGTGATCTGTACAATGACGATCTACACGTGAGGGTTGGCCCTCATATAAAGCAAAAACAAAAACAAAACTCTTACTACGTTTCTTGTGCCTGTTGATAATGTATAGTTCTTATTTCTCGCATAGAATGAAGGGGCAGAGGCGTCGACCCGAGTTGAAGGGGTAGGGATTCATTCTGGTATATTTACTACATCTTGTTTTAGTGGCCCACTGCATCCAAACCTAGCAATAGATTGTTGGAGGTTACTATCAACAAGTAGGGCAGGTGGTCTGATGGCCTTGGTGGCTACCTTAGTGGGTAACCTAGTGCATATTGCGGTGGACTGATCGGTATCATGTAAGGGTTGAATGGGTTAATCCTTATCCCTGGGTACCAGGTAGTAGATCTGTGGGAATAGTTTCAGAGCTTATATTGCCAAACATTACTTTTTTTCGTTGTGCACTATTTACAAGGAATGATTCTGCTCTTTTAAGTATAGCCTTCTTTGCAAAAAGGTCCCCTATTCGCTTACCTAAAATAGCTACAGCCCGTATGTATGTACTGTATTCGTGTGCTTTCTTGGCTCGGTGCTTCTATTTATTCCCAAACAGGTACATAGACCCAGTCGAATGGAACGCCGCGTGTCATAGACAGTCAGACACTAACGGAGCATAGTTAGTGTGGAAGACCCCGGATCCGTACCTAGCGCCATACATGTATAATCTCGTCGTGGGCCTTTACAGGCCGTGTACCAGCATGTACACAGGAAGGTTCTCAGCCGTATGCTCTGGACTAGTGTCGTACATGGTAGTAGTAGCAACATAAAAAAAGTGTTTCTTCATAGACCCCCATGCCATGCCGTGTCGTGTCGTGTCATGTGACTACCACCCGCGAAATCATCGCTGTGGTGAACGAGGACTGGCACGTAGAGACATTTCCTGATATTTTCCCTGGGGAATACGGCGTCTTTTATTGCCGCACCGGATATCAACAACAATGGCGGCCTTGATAGCGGAACTTCTTTCGCGTCTCAGCCCCACTGCCGTAGTTGGCACTTCACTAATAGCCTGGGTTGCCTATCTTGCCGGTCTGATCATTTACCGACTCTACTTTCACCCTCTGGCTAGTTTTCCGGGACCGAAACTGGCTGGCGCGACGGCATGGTATGAATTTTACTTTCAATACTGGCTCGAAGGCCAGTATATATTTGAGACCGAAAGGATGGTGAAGAAATATGGTATGAAACATCACTTCCATACCTAAGCCGCCAGTATTTCTAATGGAAGTTCTGCTTTTAGGCCCAATCATCCGAGTAAATCCGGAAGAGCTTTTTATACATGATCCGGAGTTCTATAATGATCTTTACGTGACAGAAAGCACACGGCGTACGAACCACTATGATAGCTTTGCTCAGGGTATCGGTTTCGACGGTCAGTGTCCTCGCGTGACTACATCAACTGGGAGCTCGCATTAACATACCCCAGGTTGTCATCTCTTGACAGTAGAGCATGACTTGCATAGAGCACGGAGGAAGCCGCTTGAGCCATACTTTTCCAGGAAGGGCGTTTCCCGGTTGCAATCCATGCTTGCTGAAGTCGCTTTACACCTAGAGACACGACTAAGGGAATATGCTGGCACTGGCAAGATTGTCAGGCTCGATCACGCATTTACCGCCTACACGGGAGACATTATTGGGCGAATGTGCCTGGATACTGACGATCCGGGCGACCGTTTCTTGAGCAGAGAGGACTTTTCTGCCGACTGGTAGGCTCCCCTCATTATTGGTAACACTGTGCTGTCTTTAACGCCAATGATTAGGTCCTGGATTATGCAAATGATAATACGCTCTGTCCCGCTCTTCTCCGGATTTCCCTGGATTATCAGGTAAGAATTGCTTGCATACGTCTATGTGAGCACATTTTTGACACTGATGTTGTTCCTAGGTTTCTCAATCCAATTCCCGGCGAGGTACTACTGTGGTTGTACCCACGAGGTCAAGCATTTGCTACGTTCCAGGAGGTTCGAAGACGTTATGTCTAGCCGTGCCATTCCATCACTGATGTGTTCACAGAAAGCACGAAGTAACATCCGTAAGGCCCTAGGGAGTAGTTCAGTGCACGAAAAATACATAGAGTCGCTATTTCATCATGTTGCCAATAGCGATATGCCGGCATCGGAGAAATCTGAAGAGCGACTAGCGAAAGAAGCTCAGCTACTCCTGGGAGGTGGAACTGTGACGAGTGCTCGCACAATTTCATGCGCCGTTTACTATATCCTTACTAGACTAGATGTGGTGAAGGTGCTTGGAGAGGAGCTGAGACAGCCAATGGCTCAATGGCCAACTCATGTCCCTACCTGGGCGGAGTTGGAAAGGCTACCCTTCTTACAGGCTGTGATCAAAGAGGCTCTGCGGTATGTATCAAGCTACTTGTTCTTCTTTTATTCTATTGAGAATTAATTCTTCAGCACAGTGTCGACTTTGGTGTCATGACTCGACTGCCTCGAATCTCACCTGACGTACCACTCCAGTACAAGCAGTATACCATCCCGGCCGGTGTATGAAGTCGATTGTTGACCCTGGTACTGAATATTTCGCTAACGTGCCGCGTAGGTTCCGGTAGGAATGTCATCATACTTCATGCATACGGACCCAGATGTCTTCCCGAACCCCGCCGATTTTATCCCTGAGCGATGGCTTGGGACCATCAATCCCTTGATGAACCGCAACCTCGTCCCATTCTCGCGAGGTTCTCGGACATGTTTAGGCTCGAAGTGCGTTTTCCTTTCCTCCTTTCTCCCCTCCTACCCCGTCTTCACTCACCCAGGGCTTTATTCGCGTCCAAAGCATTGGCTGACTTTCATCCTCTCTCTGTGGTGTTTATAGCTTGGCACTGGCCGAAATTAGTCTCATATTGGCCGTTCTTTTCCGTCCAAACGGCCCTAAACTAGAGCTTTTTGAAACAGACGAGACTGATGTCCGCGTCGCACACGACTTTGGGGTTCCCTTGCCTAAACTAGACACCAAAGGCGTCCGCGCAATTGTTCGCTAATTCGGCCGCACCGCGAACTGTATAGGCTCCAATGGGTGAAAATTCGGTCGCAATGAGTACGATCGCAATGCACTGGGAGCGGTGAGTGCGGCTAGCGTATGAACCCCTGGCCATGAACTTTGAAAGCCAGCTTAGTGTAGCCGAGATACTGTCTTTCTTCTAGTGTAGACCCCACAAAACGGAAGACTGAAGACATCTACCCCAATACTACCCCCAATTACCCATTCCCTGGTTCAATCTGCAAGTGGCATGCGGGTCAATCCCAGAAAAGTTCAAAATCCGCTTCTCGGCAGGTTTTTAATGGTTACCAGCCGCTTGCCGGTGTGTCTAGTTACTTAGTAGCGGACGCCATGCTACGTCTCGTGTACTATGTCTACATACTGTATCAGTATGTGAATAGTGTCTTGCATAACCCCCACTATGTAGATGTACAAGAATGTACCAAGTCTCGGATTGGGCGGACCAAGTGCCGGGTATCTGCGTATTCTCTGATTAGTGCTAAGCATCAGCCTCTCAATTCACTTGTGCATATCCTTGATTGCCATCGAACCAGCGCCCAGCTCGGGTAATTAAAGGATTCGTTGTCTCTAGTGTATGTAAATGAAATCCATCGGCTGTTGAGGCACTCCAATTGTGTGGTCTTTTCTGGGTCCTGCATATAGCACAAGGCAGTGAATGATGATTCTAGATGACGACTAATACTACGTAAACAGCCACTTCTGAATTCGAGGCGCGCTAAATTTAACGCGACGTTAATCGAATGATTAGCATGGTTTGTATTATCGCCCGTCCTGTACCAAGATACGCAGCGCGCACTATATTCTTAGCGCAGGGTCATCTACCCAGAGATCCAAGGAGCCCTATGTACTTATGTAGTAGGCAAAATACCATAACACTAGTGGCGGGCTGCTAAGCTAACGTGGTATAAAGACAAGCGAAAAATAGGAGCAATTGAAGTAAACAGGCTAGCCTATGTGAGAAACATTCGACTGTACTCCATACTGCTTCGTGTGGTGGTCCAAGCGTTCCCATGAAGGCTTGCTTGGGGCTCTAGACCATTCTAACACCAGTCTAGTTAGATACTGTGTTAGAATCACATTGCATTCTCTCGGAACCATCGGTCAAGTTCGGCTCAATACCTATACCTCCAAGTTGGCGGGTGGTGTAGGCGACATAGACCACCATTGATTAACCGATTAACTCGCTATATTTTGTCTATACGTATGAAGTCTGGAGATATCAATGTGGTAAATGTGGGGGGTTACAAGAAGCGGGGGGCTTGGGTGGCCAGCTTTGGGTCGGAACAAGACGTGGGCGTTAATGGTTGGCTGGCTTGGATAGATACCTGTTTTCGTGAGTGGACGAAGATGATGACTGCGTTGGTATTCTAAAACCGGTCATTTCCGACCCGAAGAGACGGGTAATCTACGGAGTATTCTTGTCTATATTGGGTGTGACGCCTTACTACGTACATTAAATATCAGCGTCTTAACGTTATTCTGAATAATAAAACCTGTCTTTACTTTTAGTGTTTGCCCCATATGTGTCTCGGCCCGCGAATCAAAATTGCGAGTGAGGGACGAGGATAGGGTCTACCTCACAAAGCGTAGAATGATATTTATGGTCATTAAAACGTTCCGTGTTGACCAAGGGGCAGCGTCCTCGGTCTAGCAGTGGGAAAGGCCCGGGTCCGCGGCCTATTGCTCAGCCACATGCTGATGCGGCAGTTGCTTTGAGGAATTCAAAGTACTCGACTATATCGTAGCATGTTATCTCGTTGATATAGACTATAGCCTTGGATTGGAGGTTGGACCGCTAATAGCTATCTTGGGTAAGTTATAAGAATCATCAAAGTTGTATGAATAGAACATGCTGCGAGGGCTTATTCTCCAACAGCAACATTGATTACAGCTGTAATATGCAACTTAGACTTGTTAGGCTGAGACATGCATTGAACATTAAACGCGTACTTACATGAGGCCGTGTGAGACACGAAATGACCTTATGGCACAAGTATACGTGAGATGCACTTCCAAACAACATCGAAATAATAGGACAATCTTCTGCTAGCTTGAAACTAATTGGCTGACTAGCTTGGCAATAAATTTGCGAAGATTCTGTACCGGAGAATAGTCCCTAGATTAGACTAGATGCTTAATCCTTGCATATTATACAGAGGTCGAATTTCGGAGTAAGTCACGCATCATGATACTCACCTATTATATACGCTTCCGAAAGGTTTCCGGTAGCATAATTCCGATGGCTGCAGTTCCCGTTACGGGATTCGAATATAGCGCAAGTAATTCTAGCAATTTTCGCCGGTTTCTTAAATCGCCAGTCTGCTACTCTAAAACGGCTACATAGCCCTCCTTTATTTACTAATTTCAACCCTTTTTTGGTTGCGGGGGAGGGGGTGGTTTGAATTTGGCAACCAAGAACATCGGTTAAAAATTTTAAACAAATAGAGTGCTATGGATGAAGATATCAAACAACCCTGATATCTATACGGTACGCTCGGAACTCCTGCTAGGGGCCTTGCTATGACTAGAGCTAATATTGATAAAACACACTCTAAACGCGAAGATCGGTTTCAGCTGAGGCAGCGCCAGCACTCCTACCCCGGCAGGTAAATTTTATTGTTACTAGCCGAATCTATGTTCAGCTCTAATACTACTTAGTACGTACACTTAGATTTCAACGCCACTAACTCCTTACTGGAGACTTCGGTCGATAATCCTACAGGAATATAGACATTTCGGTATGTTTACTTTTTCACTCGGGTTCTTATTCCGGACTGGCTCGCGCAAAAGAACAGGCACCCCATTTTTAGAGTAGTAATGTTTTGCCTAAGATAGATTCGAAAGACTCACGTATTTTCCAGGGATCTTTCCCGGGCACATCACTCATAGGGCTCCAAAAGTCCCAACCTCATTTTTTGGACATAGAGTCGAGAGAATTAAGAATAGAAGAAGTGAAAGAAAGAAATTGCAGGAGTGAGTCCACGAGGTTTCTTGTCCCCTACCTCATGCCAGCCTCAAGAATCGAAGCCAACGAGGTATACAATCATGTACTTTGAACGGGATACTGTCCGTGCTCCCTGAGAGACGGTGTTTAGGTAATTGTGGTTGAGTGGTATTTGATAGAAGTAAATAGTTTGGTGGAGAATATCATTGCTAGCCTCGGGACGACCAGACAGCTCGGAGAAGGCTCATGACGGTCACCATAAATGTCACCCTCAAACAAGGTTATAGTGAAGAAATCTGGTGTTTTGATTAGTGGGATATTCACCATCAGTGATTCTTTCTAGCACCAGAGCCAGACGGCCGAATGAGCAAGTGGGCTAGAAACACCGAGAATGAACTACATAGAAAGCCTCCTTATCAACAAAGGAAACAAATTATGCGGAGATAATTAGGCTTAGAGGAAGTCAGCCTGAGACCGAAATCGCCACTTAGCTAAGGCTTTCATGTAATTTACACCCGTCGCATGAATCTTACATAGTCGAAACATCGACTTTTCGGGTGGAAGCGAGTTGACTTATAGCCGAGATTCTCGAATTTAACGGCGAAAACACTACTCTCTATTGCCTTCTAAGCATCTCTCCTAAAATTTGAACCAGATTTATCTCGACTATAAGCGATTTAAAATATTAATCCCCAAATACTCTAATTTTACACCCTAGATTAGACGTGGAACGATGATGGCATCTGGGTTGTCGTTCGTAGAGCTTTTTAACCCTTGGTATCGTATGTAAAACCTCGCCCTAAGAATATCCAGCACACCTCCCGCGGCTTAATAATGTCAGATTGTCAGTCATCATTTCGAATGAAGAAAGCTAGACACCACGCAGGAGAGAGGCTTGGTGAAAGTAAAGAGCCTAGCCTGGTGGAATGGAGGCAGCTCTGTAATTGCGACTACCAGCCTTTTTAAACAAGTCTTCTATCCAAACCTGGGTGGAGTTTGATTAGGGGGAGACAACAGAAAGCACATCGACGGTCAACGTGCGGTTCCATGTTCACCAAGGAGCTGCATATTAAAACAGCAAGTTTGAGGTTCACTAGGGACCTCGAAGAGAAGCGAATTCGCGCAGAAACACAATAATAATGCCGGGATATCTATGCCTAAAGACTTCAGAGTTGAAATAACTACTGTTTCAGAGACTGGACATCCTCTATATTATTTGTGGAAGAGATTGGCCCTAGTTTTGTGCAGACTGTGGACCTGGCAGCCGTTGTCTACCGCGCCGATAATCACGTCATCGTAGCTATTATGAGCACAAGTGTTTAGAGTATACGATTAGGGAAAAATATCAAGCACCTGATATATGCTTTTCAATGGCAAAAGCATATGAGTGTCTGCCAGTTCTAGTTTGTTTCAACAAGGCCGGCACTGGGAATAAAGAGCGGATAAGCCAGGCATAATTTACTCCGCGACGGATGACAAGCCTGACCTGGCGATCGAATCGAGTTGTAAACGGTGAGCTTCTACACACTCATCGAAGTACTGCACGGCCATCAGGAGACTTGCTTCAAGGAGCATGGTCCAGATGACAACAGCACTGGCGAATGCCTTGCCCGATCGCAGCCGCATAACCTCATCGATCATGAGACTAGCCAGTCCTTGGTAGCATCATATGCCGAGGCCAACCGAATGACCAGGCAGGGCTACGATGCAACCTATCGTGACTAATAAATATACGTTCGAGGCTATCGAGAAACTAGGTGCCGTGAGGGTGGCCTGCAAATTCCACGCAGTAGAAGGGTAGTCGATGAACATCGAGTGTTTCTTTCGACGGCCTTAGACACAGCATCGTGCCAAAACGGCATGGCGAAGAAAGTAGACCAGACACGTGAGTTGAGCTTATGTCGAAGACATTGATGGGTCACATGTCATCGCCAACCGAACACAAGGAGATCAAGACTTCTTCTTCAGATGTATACTTAGTAAGTACTAGACTCTAGGCTTGGTTTGATATAATAAGCAGTATATGGGACCTAGATCAAAATGGTGGGATGAACTTAGCTACAAGGGTTTATCTTCTAGAATATACCAAAGAACCTGTACATGTAGACAGTAGATATTAATAGTGGAAGTTCCATTGTCGTGTGTGTGACATTTAATTAAAGAGTATATGACAGTTTCCACTTTCAGCAACTTGCATAAAGCGTTTAATGTGTGAAGTGAAGCTTTTGATAGGCATCATTGATGCTTGGGTCTTACCTTGTTTTGGAAGGTAGCTAGACTACTTATCTAGTAGCCGCCAAGCTCGGCCAGCTCCCAATCAGAATCCCGTGAGAAGCCTCTTGGGTCGTCCGTCTAAGGTGAGGCCATAAATGGACTGCCGGCGAATGTGCAAATTTGTTCTGCATAAGAGACAGCCGATAATCGCTTGTTGTTACCACCTAAAGGTTGTACTTGTATGCTGTGGCCATCGCCGAACTATTTCTCTCACTGACATAGTATCTCCCAAGCTAGAAACAGGTTAAGATAGCGATCGGATACATATTCGGCATGATTAGTTGGTACTAATACCGCATGCGGCTCGAGTTGCAAATTTAAGATTGACACCATGGACAGGATACCTAATTCATATGTTCTCGCGATGTCGACAGGGTGCTATTGCGTGCTTGCCAAGACCCAACCTTTGATTCAAATGCTACGTAAGAAAAACCCTATGGCGCCATTGGCTGTCACAATGAGATCTACAGTGCGACATGGGTAAGTTTGCGTATAAAGTATGAGTGTAGAAGGTCGGCGCATCACCTATTCGTGCTTCTTTATCTACCCCTCGTCCGTCAACCTCTCTTCCTGCTAGCGAGTGCGGGATGCCGTCGTATGGGACCATGAGAGCGAGCAGCGACATCAAGGATCCTGAGCGGGATGTCTCGCATGAGGTCGGCGCGCCAGAGATCGGCTCGCCAGAGAACACGGACGGCGAAATAGTGGGTAATGTTCAGAAATATGACTACGACGACTCTAGGAAGATTGGTATCACCGGGGCTACGTTCCTGATCTTGAATAAGATGATCGGAACTGGAAGTGAGTCCGTGTCAATGTCACTTCCTTGCTTGCCCTGAACCTAAATTATGTTGCGTGTACTAACATGGGAGCTAGTTTTCTCGACCCCGTCCAGCATTTTCGCTGCTACAGGCTCGGTCGGCGTCAGCTTGTTTCTCTGGGTCATTGGTGGCGTCCTTACTTTCGCCGGTCTCAGTGTATGGCTCGAGTTCGGCCTCGCCATTCCTCGGTCTGGTGGTGAGAAGAACTATCTCGAGCGCGTCTACCGTCACCCTCGCTATCTTGCCTCGTGTGTCCTAGCGGCGCAGATAATCCTGCTTGGGTTTTCATCCGGCAATGCGTTGGCCTTCGGGCAGTACGTCCTAGCCGCATCTGGTAGCAGTGACACCGAGGGCTGGAAGGCTCGTGGCATCGGCGTCGCTGCAACGACATTTTCTATTGGCTTACACTCCATTTTCCCTAAATGGGGAATCCGCCTTTTCAACGTTCTGGGTATTTTCAAAGTGGTCATCCTCGTGTTCATGGTGTTCTCCGGCTTTGCTGCTCTGGCCGGCCATATTCGTGTACCTCCGCCCAACAACTTCCACAACGCATTCGAGCTCGAAGTGACCGACGACTATGGCGGCACGGGTGCCTATGGGTACGCAAACGCGTTGTTGAGCATCATATACAGTTACAAGGGCTGGGAAAATGCCAACTACGTGGTCAGCGAGCTTAAACACCCCCGCAGGACATTGTCTATCGCTGCCCCCCTCGCTGTCGGTGGCGTCACGATTCTTTATGTGCTCGCCAACGTCGCATACTTCGCTGCAATTCCAAAGAAGGACTTGGCCACCTCTAATTCGCTTGTGGCAGCCTTGTTCTTCAAGAACGTATTCGGCGATAGCGCGGGTGCCAAGAGCTTGCCCGTTTTTGTGGCCTTGAGTAACCTCGGTAACGTCCTTGCCGTGAGCTTTGCCCACGCCCGATTAAACCAAGAATTCGGAAAGGAAGCTCTGCTGCCGTTCAGCAGATTCTGGGCCTCCATCAAGCCATTTGGCGCTCCGGCCCCTGCAGTAAGTGACCGTGGCCCCTGGGTCATGTTTATGTGGCATACTAACGAATAGTAGCTGTTCCTTCATTGGGCCGTGACTGTCATTGTGCTCCTTGCTCCTCCTGCTGGTGCGGCATATAATTTCATCGTCAACTTATATACGTATCCAGGATCTTGGATCAACGGCTTTGTCTGTGCCGGTTTAATTTACCTACAGTGGAAAAAATCCGAGAACTGGACGTCACCGTGGCACACATACCTACCAGTGACTGTTCTCTACCTCTTAGCCAACATCTTCTTAGCTATTACTCCTTTCATCCCTCCGAACGGGAACTGGAATGCCGAGGGGTACCCGTACTACGTCTTCCCGGTTGTCGGGGTAGGCGTTCTGCTCCTTGGTGCCTTCTACTGGCTCTGCTGGACCAAGATCTGGCCGGCTATTGGCGGCTACAAGATCGTCGCGACACGTATCATTGATAACGATGGAGTGGAGGCGATTCGGTACTGCAAAGTCAAAAATCAGTAATGCCGCTTGTTACGGATGCGTTTGTTTATATTTGATGATACACCTCCTAGCTGAAGGGATTAATAGTATTGAAAACGGGAGCGATTGCTTCAGCATCGACTGGGCTCGGGCGTGCCTTTCCGCTGAAAGTAATATGAGCCTCGCTAGAAAACCGTTAGGAGATAAACTGTTTCCACCCCATCGTTAGACCCTAGTCGCGTTCTGCCACCATTTCAACGGCTGCTTATCATATCCGTTTCCCGGAGTAACAATACCAGTGCTACACTAATAAAATTAAAATATACAGATTAGGGATATGTGGTACCGTATGGTTTCAGCTTTATACTACACTTCTGGCCTGGGGTGGAAGCTTGGTAACTTGGTCGTATTGTAGAAGGCTTCCGAGCTTGTTCTATCGATATCCTCCTTGTTGATACGCATTTTGAAGAGTACCGCGGTTGCTGGAAAAATAATAACAATGTAGTCGAGGAGTTTCGATGACCACTCCGTAGCACCACGCCGCCGCCGCCGCCCCCGCCCCCGCCAATCACACTATTACCATATTCCCGGCGGCATCGATGTCTCACGTAAGTAGGTCAAATTCGCTACGCCGTCATCACATTCCGGGTGGGTTGAGCGGGTCGCCAGGTCTCGCAACGTCGGCATAAACTTTCTCTTGCCTAAAGTACAAGGCTACGTGCTCGCGGCACGGCAATGATCCTAGAGTCTAGGTCTCCGAGGGCCGACCTCACAGTACTTGATTCCCGTAGAGAATATCTACTACGTACCTACCTAGGTACATACCTGGTAGGTGCCTAACAGACAGAGCGCCTCTAATTCAATAAATATGAGAGTATGCAAAAGGCGGTGGTCATGGACAATCAGCTCAGCTTGAAAGTGGCGCATTCAGCTTGATTGGTTCGCTTATGCGCTCACCAGTCACGAGACACTTAGGTACTATGTACAGGCTATATTATCGGCCTAATCCAGTTGGGAGACATCTCTCTCCCATGATACATATTAAGCCGTTATAGATCTGACCTCGTTGGCTCTCAAATCGCCAACACTTGGTTCATAAACCGCATTAGAACAAGACGCCGCATTATCGGTATTTCACCCACCTACCAAGGTCATTTATATACATACTTACCTAGGTACATCAATCCTTAGGTAGGTAGTGATATTACCTCTCCAATGCATAACTCGCATACTACCTACCTGGGTACCTTAGTATGGGCAGAGCACCTGCTACTTAGTAAGTAGGTCAGGTAAGTTTAGGTATTATCTAGTGGATACCACCTTATCTGTATCTCTGCGGCATAGTGAGCACCTACATAGTAGGGTAGGTACTCCCGATCGCCAGGGTTGTTGTCTCCCACGTGGAGGGGTTCCCGATATGGACAGCTGCATCATGGTGGCTCGACCGCCAGCTCAGATGCCCATAGCCTTACATGGAGGAAGGCACGCCCCCGAAATTCACTGTAACTTTGCATGGTAGGTACTTACATGGAAGTGCCCTACTTAGTAAGTTTATTAGGTGCTTGTCTGTTGGTGTGTTTAAGTAGGTACCTACCTAGGCATCGGGGCTGCTTGAGCTACTTTTTGTACTAAGTACTACTGTACGTATGCTCTTGCACTTTCCCACTGAGGGAAATATCGGTGTACGTGTACCTGGTAGTACGACCATGACTATAGCACCATTATCAAGACTATACCACGGTGCAGCTGCACATTGTTTGGCATAGAATGGTATATTACTAAGATCCAATATCTATTTTTTAAAAACACTGTTTTTACCCTGCCACCTACCTACCTATGGGTGCTGTATTATTACCTACCTATTTATTAAAGCCCTGATATTTGTACCGCCCCCTCACCACTTGTTCATGCCTTTTAACAATTAATAATAAGTAGTTTGCTTTTTTTTTCTGGGAGGGGGTGGATTAAGTACCTTATAGTCAGGTCAATACCTGGGTAGTTAGAATTTTCCGATGTATGTAGGCTGATATGGGCATAGATTTTAATCTCTTTACCTACCTAGGTAATCTATTACCCGGTAGGTAGTAGGTAGGTATGCTATATACCTACCTAGTGCCAGTCCTAAGGTTAGGTTCAGTTCTATAGTAAGTTAGGTAAATATGTGCATATATATCTGTTGTAAAGAAAAAGGTACATATGTAGGCCTGGCCCTATAGTAGGAGGTAGTCTTGATGTTTGCCTACATGTATTTTATTCCCCTAGTTGTACTACGTCTCGTCACCTGCAGCTGCTCCCAACCCACCCACCTACATAAGTATATAGTGTACCTCTTACTACAACAAACTTAGGTAGTACCTTCTTACTGACATATAACTTACGTGGTTTATCTTATACCTCGCGAATTCCTTCATTTACCAGGACACCTTCTCTGGCATTCCCTGTGCCCTGCATGTGTTCAAGTGAATGTTGCCAAGAGATCATAAGTTGTTACCTGTTCTCTGCACAGCCTGCACAACCCTCATCTGGGAATCTAGGTTGGATCTGTAGATAGACGTCGTCTCCAAGCTCCAGTGTTCCATCACTCCGCTCTTTTATCCTTGAGCCTCCAAACGCCGCCGCCTTTTCCTCTTCCGCCTCGTCCTGCTGCCCGCGTATCTCAACCTGCATGCCCATTGTTCAGTCCGGTCCAATTACCCTGCGTATAAGTCAATTGGTCTCTATCTCTCCCCCCCCCAATCGTGTGATTTTGTCTACCGCGAAATTCAGGTAGACATTTGAATATCACATGCTACTATCGTCCAAGGTTGTAACATCAACCAGCCGTCCATCTACCCCTGCCGTGCGTGCGGCTAGATGCTACCTAGGTAGGTAGACCCTTCACCGTACTCTCTATACCTCGGTATCTTAAGTACGCACGTCCGTCAATCGGGCCCTCCCATATTGATCCCTCGCCAAACCTGAAAGAGTCGGATCTTGTTTGAAGCATACATACATATCCATCGATCTATCGGCGGTGGTGTCGGCTTGACGCTATCCTGCATGGCGCGATATGACACCACGGCGGTCTCTTGATGTCCAGCTCAACGCTGCTCTTCTCGACTTTGCTCCAAAATACATGAAGGACCAGCTGCAGCAACTGGCGTGTGAATGTGACCAACGCCTGGAGCGTGAATTACTTCCGCAGCTCCACGGTATTTTGCGTCAAATCGACCGAGAGCGAGACGCTTTTGATGAGCGCAAGCAGGAGGCCGCGCGCGACTTGCGCCACCAACTAAACCTGCTTCGTTTCGATGCTGCTGCGATCGAAAATGCTATAGGCCAATTCCACGCCGTCACCCCCCGATGGCTGGCTCTCTTCCCAAGCGCATCGTCCTTGACACTGCCTGTTGCTATCTCTTCCCCTACCCCTGCTCCTCTTTCCACGCCTAGCATAACCACCTCTTCAAACGGTGTTTTCGATGATACACCCGACCTAGATACAGGAAGTCATACTACCGCCTCACCTGCGTCTACTCCGGCGACGTCGAACCACAGTGCACAAGAATCAACCCCCCAACCTAAACCCTGGGAATCTCCAATACAGTCACCTAGCCTTTCACGTCATGTACAGTCTTCAGCCATTGCGCAAAGCTCTGGGATTCCTTACAGTTCCAAACGAACTAAAGCTGATCGCCCGACCGAGAGCGATACCCCGTATAAGCGGCAAAGAACCACTCATGAGAAGGTCTGTGTCGCTATCAAGCTGGTGTGAAGTTCATGCAGCTGACAAATGCTGGAGATATCTTCCGGAGTCTCACAGGAAGACGAGATAAAAGAACGAGTCGCGTTCCCTAATTTGATGACAGGCGGTATGTCATCTCATTTGCTCACACGAACCTCTTAGTCCCGTTATTGATGCTTCCCGAATCCCTAGTGCTCCTCATAGCTGATAGCTAACCGATTGTATGAATAGAATGCATTTTTCGCCATGCAAATCGAAAAGGATTTTTCGTCATTCGATGTGTTTATTGCGAGCCAGGCATTTTCACAAAGCCTCCTCTGAAGCATAATAGGGCGCTGAAGCATTTTCAACAGCACAATAAAGACGCACTCATGGAAGAAATGACAAATGAATCCATATTTGAAAGATTTGCTTTGCAAGGTACGAGTCCCCAAACCAAATTCTATTCCTCATCTGACATTAAGTAGTGGACGGCGACGAGATGGCCAGCAAATACTGGATTAGGGAACATCTGGGTACAGAACCTCACACATGTGAGTTATAGTTCAACGCATTCTCGTGGCCTCAAATTAGATAATGATGTAGTTGCTTACCTTGGTTAGTTACTCCTGTCGGTTCCCCTCGAGGCGCTCCCCGGGCGGTGCGTACAGAGGATACGGTAGGCAGATACGAGGAAACAGACGATTATTTTTCCCCATCTTCTAAATTGCGAGAGTCAATTCGCAATCATCAGTTAGAGCACGAAGGAGAGCATGAAAACCTCCGTCGTTCGTCCAGAAACGTACCACGTCAGGATTATGCAGAAATGATTGCTCCCTGGACTATCCCCGGGCTCGATATTGAGGTTGGTCTGAATAATGGAACCATAGTGATGGAGCTGACACAAGTGTTAGACAACATCTAAGGAAGTCAAGGTAACTCGATCTACCGTGACGTCTACCAAACGTAGGGTGACGAAACCTGGAATTAAGTCAACTATTGGAACAGCAGACTCGAATAAGTATGATAATCGTTCTCATTCTTTAAGCTCCTTGCGCTCACTAGTTCTAGGCCTTTCGGCTACATGTCTGAACCGTGGCCGAGACGGTCAGCACCCCGATAGAAGTGTGAGAAAACGCGTGTGCCGATAATGTATGACAGCTGCTAGCGGATGGGCTTTAAATTGAAGGGACTTCTATCACGGGAGGCTATCTATAACGCACATTTCTCTTAAAAGAATAAAGGCACAGATGGAGAGGTAGTGAATAATACAGAACAGCGCTGATCTGCACAATTAACAATAAGTATTACACCCTATCTTAAAATAGCCAACAAATTCCTGTCAGGTCATAGTATGACCTTATATAATGTTCAGCCCAACGTATCGGTCTTAAAATGCCGTATTTAGAACTTAAGACGTGATCATAAGATGTATTTAAACAGATGTTCGCATTTTCTTCCAATTATATACATCTACGATTTTTTATTTAAATACGAGAACGTTATAGATCAGCCTTGTCCATCTTTATTAGAGCTAGTTAACTTGATATGGGCCATCTTTAGCACACTGCAATATTGCCTCTATGGTCACGATACGCCCTCTGACTAATCAGCATTGGCGGTGGCTCGGAATCATAACTTCGCTCGTCCTGCCTGAAGACTGTCAAACTCGTTCAACGTGAAAGGCACGTACTCGTCACCCCTTCCATTTTCCGAGATCCAAAACAGTAAGTCGCCATTCATCTGTGCCGGGTCAATTCCAGCTTTCTTAAGGGGGACCTTATCCTGTTTATTGTTGTGCGTCGCAGATCGGGCTCCAAGTTGACGTATGAATATAGGTACGGCATACCTAGGCAGATGATCCCGGGCGTGTCTGGAAGGGTATTAGTTAATTCACACACCAGCTAGCAGGAGAATGTGATGATAAGATCTCCAGCGACAGGTGTGGGAAAAATACAATACAAGAGTGAACACCTACTTCAACAATCCCTTATAATCGAAGCTCGAAGCTTCCGAATTGATGTAGACGGCTGCCATGCCAGCCTTACCGTCGTGGCCCGGCAGTGATATACCGTACACGGTAGCCTCGCTCACCCCGGGGTACCGACCTAGGACTTCGGATACCTCGGCAGTGCTTACGTTCTCGCCCTTCCAACGAAAAGTATCGCCTAGCCTGTCAAGGAAAAACCAGCGACCATCGGCATCCCGCCGCAAGGCGTCGCCCGTGCGGTAGTAGCAGTCGCCCTTGCGGAAGACGTCGTATACGTACTTCTTGGCCGTCGCCTCCTCGTTCTTAAAGTATCCCGGAAACGCGGGAGTTATCGTTGGTGGTTGTCTAACGAGGATCTCGCCTCCCACCTCGTACGGCACGCGCGTCGCGAACCCCGTCTTCTTGTCTCGCACGATGTCCCCCGTCTCCGCGTCTATAGCCACAGGTACCAGGACGCCATGGAACCGCCACCGGCTAATCAGCCCGTGATGCCCTACGCTGTGGGCCCGAAAGTCCCCGCGTGCCGGGTTGTCGAGTGGCATTATGCCCTCTGTCGAGTTGAAGAACTCGTGGATCGTCTCGATCCCGAAACGCTCGCGGAACGGCACCCACACGTCCGGCCGCAGCCCGTTGCCGTAGATGGCGCGCACCGAATGCGCCTTGTCGAGAGGCGAGGGAGGCGCTGCGAGGAGATACCGTACCGTCTCACCAACGTAGACAAACCAGGTCGCTCGCGAGGCGCGCACATCGTCCCAGAAGCGGGAGGTGCTGAATTTCGGCGCCAGACAGAGGGTCTGTCCCGTCACGAGTTGCGTCATGCCGCTTATGCCCCCAGTGCCATGGTACAAAGGCATGCAGTCGTAGTACCGCTCTGGGCGCCCCAGCGCCGCGTTCTCGCCCGTTGGCGTAACGTAGGCGAACCCGCACTCCCGGCTCGCGCCGTGCATAAAGCCCGCTGTAGCAGGCACAATGCATGCTTTGGGCAGCCCCGTTGTGCCGCTGGTATAGAAGAGACCGAAGGCCGAGCTCGGCGTCACGGTCGCGCGGAGCTCGTCCGGGAGCCGCGTTGTGGGCAGTGCCTCGATCTCAGTGCGCACGGAGAACAGTTTTACGATGCGGACCCCTGAAGTAGATAAGTCCCCTTCCACGGCGTCGAGACGCTCCAATAACCCGTCTGGCCCGTCGGCGAAGACGAGCTTAGACCCCGCGATACCCAGGCAGTGTAAGAGGGCCTGCTGGCTTAGGTTATGGTTTATCAGCGCCGGCGCGGCCCCGATGGCCCACAGTCCCATCCATGCCAGGACAAAGTCCGGGCTGTTGATCATGAAGAAGGACACGAGATCATTCGGCTCTACGCCCTGCGAGCGGAAGAAGTGGGCATATTGGTTCGCCCGCGAGTACGCGGCGTTCCATGTGTACGAGCCTCCCCGCCACCAGATGCATTCTTCGCTCGGCTGGACTTGCACGTACTTCTCAAAGAAGTAGTACGGTGAGATGCGGTGTTCTTGGACTGTGTCTTGTTAGGGTTGCACGTGCGTATTGTGTGTTGGAGCGGGTGGGAGAGCATGCGTACCGGCCTTTTGGAACATCTTGGCCCCTTTATTCTTGGCTCGCATCATTTTCACGTCCTGCCTTATGTGGTACTTGCCGTCGAGGTATGTCAGGCCTGCGGCGGTGGCCGCGATACCAGCTGCTATTCATTATAGTTATTGGTAAGCTCGTGGCATCAATTCTGTTGTGTAATAGACGTAATAAAAAACTTCTTCCTTCGTGGTTAAATATTGGAGTTGGATTAAGTTCCATTTGCTCTTCCCCTTCCTTTTTAAAAAAACGTACCAATGGTCGCCATAGCTTCTTCCTATCGCCCTCCGCTGATAGACTAGGGCGATATCTGTAGCGTCTTTTTGCACGCGGTCCCCCAAGAACGATATTGTTGAAGCCGCAATAAGCAGAATAAAATCTACGACGAGGTCAGCTTTTTACTATGGCAGGCGAATTGATCAAACTGGCTGTTACGAATTTGCCTATTCTCGTTCTCGACAATACTATGATCCGAACGTTTCCTCCATAGATAGTCGAATCGGGCGAGGCGGCGCGTTTTGAACGTCTAATAAAGTTTAGCTTTGCTTGGAATAAATAGCCGAGCTATTTGCTCGGCTCATCATTTTCATTGGACCATTGGCGGCTTATTTTGTCGGGGTTCTAGGCATTGGAACACGGCAGTTTCTGGGGGAAGCCAAGTCGGAGAAAGAGAACAGGGATTGAAGCTGGAACAGGTTAATTCATTGCTTGTTTATTCTTCATCAACCAGGGCGGAGCTCTCTTCTCATGTGTCTACGCAACGATCCATGATCTAGAGAAGAAGACAACAGTGCATGAATCCCAGCTCTAACAGATGTGAAACTAAACTTGGCGATATTTACGCATTTAGTAAAAGCACTTCTATCTACTGCCTACCTAGGTAGTATACTGTATGTTAATATCGCGAGCCCCATATCAAGCAAAGCTCCAAACTAACCCACTCTATTCGTCAACCTCTGCGCCTTCAGGTGCAACGAAAGGTGATTCCTGGGCCTTGACCGCTTGTGCCACGTACCTATCTAAGTCAGGATTGCTTTTTGAATCAAATCAAACAAGTATGATAATAATAACAATTATTCTTCTCCTGTAAGAAAAGTAGGCTGCGACTTCTATCCCCTCGAGGACATTGGACAATACGATAAAATAGCTCAGCACCTAGGTTAAGGAGATAGGCACTCACTTTGTATGGCTACCCCTTGCCGCTAGTTCACCTTTGCTGTTTCGAAAGGTCACAGATGTGTATGCCAACGTCCTCCCAACTGTGAACACATTAGTCTTTATACAACCCGACCCATGGGGGATAAGGATTGGCTTACTCTTATCACAAACGGCAGTGGCTGCGATCTTATCACCGACTTTACCGCCGCCACTCAAGTATGTGACTGCATATCTACATCAGCTTCCGGGTTTGAAGCCAAAGGGGGACTAATCCCTTCGCTTCTTATGGCGACATGGCGGATTATGAGAAATGGGGGCTTACCATTAAGATCTGTTGATACGCCCGTGCCGTAGAGTCCTGTTGATGCCACTGCGAGCGAACCTCCAAGGTCGACCATGCTGGCGATAGTGCCTCCGTGTAATATCTTCAGTCGGTTCTATATTTCGTACATGAGTGAATGCTTCTCGTTTTTTCAAGATAAGAGTCATACCGTGTGATCTCTGTTGATATCCAGCTCGAAGTCGACCCTACCATGGACAGCATTTGTAATTCGTATCTGCTACGATCCGTTCAATTAAAAGTTCACGACCATTATCGATTATTGTTGGCGGCCCGTGAGAGAACTTACATTAGCCCCCAATAACCTAGAGACCGCCTGGTGAGCACGAAACAGCGATAATGGCATGCGTGTGGCTCACGAACCTCGGTTCTAGCCCAGACTCTGCCATGAATGACTTCAAGACCTGCACTTGTTAAACTCGGGTACATATATGCACGAAATAGATGGAATTAGTAGAACATACAGATCGGACAAATCTAAGGGGAGGAAGCTTCGGGGCCATGTTGAAATGAAACTAATCTTGAGTATTATTTTTGTTGTTTAGTTCAAGCTGCTGTGATCTTCATTGTCTAAGGGTTTCGAGTTACTTAGTATGTACCTAACTTATCCATCTACAGCCGCCTATTTAGGATGCGCATACGCTACCTACCTAATACACTGCCCACAGGCTATGTAGGTAGGCTTCTTAGGTACAGTTGAGGTAAGATATGGGCTACCTACCTCTACTACCTCTACCTAGTGAAAGGCCCGTGCGCTCCAGCTAGCCTGCTACTAGACTACTAAGGAAAAGCGGATCTCAGTAGGTACTTACTTGGCATATTAGATCTTTTTCCATTAGCTGCCAAGAGGGACGCTTTTCTCTGGATTTGCACACCTCAAGACGGCGGGATCCTACCTAGATATCCTTTCAACGGCCGTTCCGCTTCGGTTTTGCTTGCATTACCGCTGTATATATATATATACCGCATACAGGACGTGCGGCTACTGACAAGAAATGGCACCCGTGTTAACAACATCCATCCAAGACCCCGATTCCGTGACGACGCCATACACAAGGTTGCACATCACGCCGTTCGACTCGTCCCTCCAGAGCGTAGTGATCCCCGCCTCGGTCCTACCGCGCGTGCGCAACATATCTTACCATACCATCGAGACTTTCCCTGAAAAGCGCTTTGGATTCGTCGATTTGCCCGCCATGGACGCCGATAAGCTCAAGAAGAAACTCAATGGCGCTGTCCTGAAGGGGGCCAAGATGCGCATCGAGACGGCCCTGCCCGAGCCGGTACATAGACTGGCAGGCGACAGTGGCATGGCTGAGACAAAGAAGGAGAAGAAGAAGAAGGAGAAGAAGCGGAAACATGAAGCCGACGTGATGGAAGGTGTCCAGCTCGAAGGCCGCAAAGTCAAGCGAGGGTGGACTACCACCGAGCAGGAAATGATTGAAGAGAAGCGCAAAAAGGTCAGGAAGGAAAAGAAGGACAAAGAGTCGTCCAAGGATGAGAAGAAAGGGAAGGCTGCGAAAAAGAAGCCGGCCGTCAAATCGAAGTACACGGACGAACCTGAATGCCTCTTCAAAACGAAACTCCCCGGTCCCGTTACCCCAACAGAAGCCAAGGAGGCCAAGGAAGAGAGGGAAGAGGCTTCTACTCAGAAGACGAGGCAGAAGCGGAAGAGTGATCGCGAAGTCATTGTGCACGAGTTTGAGAAAACCACCAAGTACCCTACATTTCTTAAATCTAGTTTAACCGGGGCTAGCGCCGAAGCGACAACGTTTGAAGACAGTGTCGGTTGGGTAGATAGTACTGGAAAAGTGATTGAACCGCTCAAGTCAAGGAGGCGACCGGAGGGTATACCAGCTCCGGACCCTCCCAAGCGTAAGAAAGCTATACATAAGCCTCAAGAAGAAAAGGGGGAGGCTGACAACGACGACGACAATGAGACGAGTAGCAGTGGGACATCGTCTTCCGATGAGGATGATGATACCTCTAGTTCCGGTTCTGATTCCGACGTCTCGGGCAAAGAGGCAGAAACGACGCCTCGGCCCAAACAACTCGAGGTCAAGACTCCAATCCCGAGTAGTCCCTTGGCCGTCGCAAAATCGGAATCCGCAAGGCCGAAATCCTCAGGTTCTGTCACCAGTCTCTCTATCAAGATACCACCAACCACGCCCGCTGCTAAGAAGATTCATCCTCTCGAAGCCTTGTACAAGCGGACGCAGGGAGGTGATAGTGGACCCAACGGCGACTCAGAGGCGAAGCCTTTCAGCTTCTTCGGCAACGAGGATGACATGGAAGGCGGCGAGGATTCCGTAGCTCCCGCCAGCCAGGCCCCCATGACCCCGTTCACCAAACAGGAGTTCGAGTTTCGGAATATTCGGAGCGCCGCTCCAACGCCTGACACGGCGCATCCGAGCCGGTCCTTTAACTTCTGGGCCTCCCAAGGCTCGGCAGATGATGCTGAGTCAGCCGAGGAGAACGGTGCCGAGGGGCTCGGAGACGTAGAGGAGGAGCAAGAGCAAGAAGACGAAGACGTAGATATGGAGGACGCTGTGGCTGCAGGTGGACAGACGAGCCAGACTCCGGCAAGCGACTTTCAGAAGCAGTTCTGGGAGAGCAGAGGAGACCTTAACCGGGCCTGGAGGAAAAGAAGGAAGTCAGCCGCTAAAGAGAAACGATATCGAGACAATCGAGCAAGGGCAGAACGGGCAATATAGTTAAATCATTGGGCTCCTAGTAGATTTTCAGATTTAAGAGATGACGATAATGATATCCCCATTTTGTCCCTTTAGTTGTGCCGATATTCGGGCCTGTTTTTGTTTGTTACTAATGATTAGGCGACCTACCCTGTGGTGTAGGTCGCCATCTATGCACGGGGGTCTACACAGTGGCTTCGAAGTCATGCAATGCAATACCGTAAGTTGGTCACATAAGAGATTGTTCAATTTTTTAATGAGTGGACTCGCAGAGAAGCTGACATACAATCCGTCGATTCTCGAACCTAGATATTTGCAACCGTTGCCCATTCCCATAGCCTCCCCTCGCCCATGCTCTCTATATAGAAGTGTTTCCCATGGTGAATGATGAAGGACTAATGTAGTGGGAATTAGGTGTGGTTGTAGACGTGGATGGGTTGACGCAATAGAAACACCAGTCAAAACAGGAATTCTTGCTGATTTTTTTGGTGGTTTTTTAATTATTTGTAGGTGCTCGCGGATTGAGAGTATCAATCGCTTATTTTCCGCAGGAGCAGCCAGAGCCGCATTGGCCTGGTTAGAGAGATTCTCGTTAGCAGCCGGAACCCAGTTTTTGAGTCGATTGTTTAAGCCCCAATCGAGCTCTTTGTCTAGTTTCCCGCGATAGTATGAGGCCATGTTGAAGGCCGGGGTATCTGGCGGATTTGTCGATGGCGGGGTAATCGGAACAATGCGTTCCAAATATAGAAGAGAGGGAGGGGAGAAGCGGGGATGGGCCAGAGGAGGGGATGAGGGGATATTGATATAACTTACATCCGTCGCCGCCAGAGCAAGTGCAGTCACCCTTCATTTTGGCTGATTGTGGTATTGGTCTCGAAGACTGTTGTTGTATGGGGAAATGGTTGAGTATGTGGTGAAATTGTATGTGTGTGTAGCTGGTAGAACCAGACGGAGAAAGACAAGTCCAGAGTCCAGTTAAAGGGTCCTTTTATAGCCAACTCACGAGGTGAAGGAACCCCGACCAAGCCCCCAACATGTGCCACCCACCAGACAAGTCCGCGGAATAGCGATAGGCCAATCAAAGCTAAGAAGTAGCCAACTAGCGTTGCTGCTACGGGTGCCAGGTGCGTGGTTTGTGCGCGGTTCTTGCGCTTCTTCTGCGCATCTGCGTCTTTTCTGCGTGAGTCGTGGGTTCCCATGTAGTTACCTATGTACCTAGATAGTCTATGAGGTAAGCTGCTAGTAGGTACCTAGGTACACGTAGGTAGCTGACAGTGACCACTTACTTACATGTAGTAGTGACCACTTGGCGACCACTTAGAGAGAGCGCACTGATGCAGGCTGGCAGCGCCTCCGACGCCGCCTTCCTGCTTGCAGCTGCGTACACTACCTAGGTACTAACGACAACCACGACTGCTACTTGGCCTCCCTTGACCCCTTGAACTGCAACCACTACCTATATGTATGTACGTTGGTCCCTATTTGCAAGGCGGGTAGTGTTGCGGAGGTACGAGTATACCTACGCAAGGAGGGCAAGAAGAGGTGGAGGGGCAAAGCTAGGCAGGAAGTGGCAAAGCTCGTGCGCTCTGGTCCTGTTCCGGCCGTAGTATTCGGTGGTACACGCACGTAATACATGCAGGAGGCACAAGTCACGCAAAGAACGTGACATCAAATCGGCCTGGCTCTGCTCTCATTCGCCGCCCGGGCTGCGCGGAAGTGGATTGATCGTCGGCCATCCCTCCGTAGTCTGCTCTGTATGGGTTGGGTTGGGTTGGGTTGGGTTGAGCTGCAATACCGAAGCCGTTGACAAAGCTGGTATGACGATGATGTCGATGTCGATGTTGATGACCAACAACAAAAACCGACAACCATCCCTAACCTAAACGCCTCATAGGGGTGTTCCCTACCCGGCTCCCTACCGAGCCTAGGGACATCTTTATGCGCACCGGTTCAAGGGCAAGGAACTCTTTACTCTGTCACCGTCCCTCTGCCTTCAGTCATCTCTGACCGCTCAGATCTTGGTTTTCGGATAGCTCCGGTTGAGGTATTAGCCAATACCCCACGTGGCTGCTTCCTTTTGTTGGCTTGCACCGGCTCGTCTCTGTGGAACGTTAGACAAGAGGCGACGCCATTTGATGAAGCTTCTGGTACGTCCCTCTGAGAGCCCAAAACATACATGCACAGCTAGAAGAGGCAGGGGAGAACTGCGTCTATGGTGAGAGAAACGCCGACAATGCCACGGTAGATGATATGTTGTATCCTTCTGTGGGTCGCCCATATGCTATGTACCCAACGTCGGAGCAAGGGCAAGAGAATCGTGGGGTGCCCTGGAACAACCTGGTTACCTGTCTTCGTTGACCATTCGGATCATGCTGTCACTGTCTACAGACATTTGCTTGAGAGCATAGCGCGGTTTTCGTGTGTCGCCCCTCATGCGTGCCTTGCAATAGCGTAGCATTGCAGTTGATCGCATCCCCGCTATTGGTGCATCCGCTTCATTGCTTGTCGTGGAAGCGTCCTGCTCACGTATCGGTGTCCACGTTCGGGCGTTCTCTCTATCCAGCATCTGCGGAGTCAATACAAACTGCACATCCATTATTCCTGCCGTCGTAGCCAAGTGATCCTGAGGAACCCGGCATCTGGGACCTAACATGCTAAACCCAGGGATAGTCGGCAGCTGGGATCATCATTAGTCCCTCACTTAATACTCTTCCTAGCGACAGCTCTTTGCTCTCGAGATCTAGCCCGCGTTTAAGCGTCTCGATTGCAAAGGTGTCCCTGCGTATGCGGATGTGAAATGCAATCATCGTATAATTGACCCGGATAGACGACAAGGCATAGGGACCAGACATCCGGAACCGCCGCTTCCAATTATTCAAACGAGGGATTCTCAAGCTGCTTCGACTAATACCGAGCTTCTCGTTACGCCATCGTGGAAGCCACCAAGACTGGTGCGTATGGCATTAGGAAATTCCGATGAAGTCCGAGACCAATGAGAGCTTCGATTCGAGCAATATGTAGACGATGTTGACATGTTGAATGTCTCCCTGGGGGTGATCCGACCAGGTTGGGTGGCCACGCCGCAAATATATATATATATATATAACCTCTCACCAAATGCCCTCAGGGTTGCCAACAGGGTACTCATGTAGCGCGAGTGATTAGCTGGAAATGGCGAACAATATCGCAATCAATAATCACTATCTACACTGATAAGACCTTGAGCACCGACGTAGTCCTTTTAGTCTTAGTCCATAAGCGTGGTGTGTAAGATGTAAGCAAAGTCACATCTACCATATTTGACACACACACACACACACACAAAGCCCTTTTATTCTTGGAGCAACTACTGTATAGCGTCATTTACCGTCATAGATACATGGGGTATAGTAGCCTGCATGCAGCAGCTGATTGATAATTAAAATTCATCTGCTCGTCCCCCACCCCCTCTAAGTCAACGCTTGATTACCCTATGAGAATGTTGTGACTGTATTACCTCGGTTATCACAACGCCAACTCGATCGGCGCTGATTATTGCCATCCACTAGTCAACATTCAGGTATTTTACAAATCGTATATTCGAGTTCCAGTTTTCGTCGCAGAGTCACATTTATGATGTACATGCTGCACACAAAACAACAAGTCTTGAGGAGCGTTCTATGAGTCGCTCTCGTCGCAGCTTAATGCTAGTCGTCATTCGTTATTCACTTCCTACAGCGGACTTCCTCGCAGACCAGCATATTATGTTTATTTAGCCATCCCCGGACTCCAGGCATGCTTGAAGCGACCGCTTAGCAGCCTCGCCTTTCTTGACCTAACTAAGTGTCACACGTTCATCAGAGTTTTGCAACTCCATCCACACATAGGGCATCATTATAGTCTCGTGGATTGCGCCTTGAATGGTATACTTGGTGACGACAGTACTTTCAGTATATGCAGCCGTTTCGCACTCGTAGATGTAATAAGATACAACGTTGAAAGATACCTGCGAAGGAAGACCCATGACTGTTACATCATCTGCCAAAGCAGAGTACTTCGCCTTGGAATTGTATGGTTCGTCACTAAAGTCCCCCAGAACACTCAAGCATATAATTTATGATAGATTCTAATAACATGAAAGTATTTAGTCTAATACCGGCCGATGCGAGAATTTAACGCGTGTAAGCCTGAGGAACTCCCATGGTTTCACTGAAAACATCATCCGTTCCAAATCCATATGCTTAGAATATCAAAATCCCATTTCCAGGAATAGTCTGAAAAAGGTTTAGTCGATAAAACCAAATATATAGAGTGTGACTGCTATTACTCAGTAGCATCCGATCGTCACTTTCTTAAGCTGAAGGTTGCCAGTGCCTAAGTAAGAGTGATGCGGCTGAACCGTTATTCTTGTGTTGATATGCGAAGTGAGTTCTCCCGTCGCTACACATCTCGAGCTTTAGTACTTTTCCGTTCCGATTTGAACATTCGCGCTAGATACTTCTGATCTCATCTGCACGATCTCAGTGTTGTGATAATTACTACCCTGTTGCAATTCCCCGCTGCCCTCCTCGTTATTTTTGCGCCCAGTTTGGATCGCCGGCGACTCCCTACAACTAGTTCTACTACTTACATTGGCAAAGGCGTCGTGGCTTTGAAGTGTTACATTAATATTGCGGACAATAAATATGTTCAACTAATCACGGAAGGAAATGTATGCTGAGACGAAGATATTGGGTTTTCAAGTGGATTAGACGTGCTATTGCAATCGGCACAACTATTTGTAGGCGCTTACATCTGAAATTAGATTATTAGATTCAGGAATAAACCGCAGCATATTATCTCGTCTATTTGATTGAGAAAACTTCTCTAAATATTACTGGTAGAGAACCTCTGGTTTGCTGAGTTCAAGTGTACCCTTCCTCTCTAATTATGGCGTATGTCTATTTCACATATCTCTACAACATCCGGCATATATTTACGTCCTTCTTATCAAACCAACTGACAGATCTCCAAGTTTTCTACTTTGGTGGTCTCATTTATCTGTTTTTCTATTTGCATATATATATATATATATATATTGAAGTGAGCTCCCCCTAATACGAGAGGCTCCCACTTCTAGGGGACACGGGAGCCTTCGCTTCCTAGAACATTCAACGAATTAGGCTGATATGGAACTTATTGGTCGAAGGGAACACAATTCAATTGATTAACTGATGTAAATCTTCGCTACAACGTTGTATGTCCTTCGTTGACTATCTGGCGGTCCCTTGTCCTTAACCCCCCTCCTCGTCCCCCTTTTCTACTTTTCCACTCACACCACCTTAATGTATATACTTTATAATGGGAACTAGGGAACGAAATAAATCCTAATCCGTTCACTTTCGAAGCAGCTTCCAATCCGTTTAGCATTGGCGGTGGTGGTTTTGATCTAGAAGGAAAAGGAATTGACGCTAAAATCTACTATTATTGTCCTCTACTTCTATAAGTTAATATAAATTCCAGTGCGTGTTTTTCTGTTAGTTCATATCGTCATTGTGGTCTAGTCGTCGGTTTTTGGGACACCCGGCAATTAGCTCAGGCTCCACACCTGTTGCCTTAAAACTTTCGTTGCCAGTTAATAGCCGGGCGTTACCAGAGCACGACTTAAATTGTCCGTAGGAACTTCGGTGGTACCCTGTCTATATAAATTCAATTATAAATAAGTTGTGGGAACGGTTTGTAACCAGGAAATACCCCCCCGAAGATGCCTGAGTTGGTACGGGGTCGTGGATTGATCGGCGTTGAACACGATGGTATTTTATCTAATAATTTCAACTGAGCAGTTTATGCCTATCCGTGGCATATATAATATCAGCCCATGCCTAGCCGCCGATCTACTCTCAGGCTCCTAGGGCCTTCCTAGCCAGCGGATTTACGCCGAGATTTCTGTCGCTTGCGTCCTCTATTCGATACCGGCTCGTCTGCCTGTTCTTCTGTGCCGCTAGCTTTGATGACGCTAGGTGTTCGCTTCATATTACCCAGGCGAGCAAAGAGGCTAGTCGGACTCCCTGGAACGACGTCTTCTTCCTCGAGCATCTCGGTGCACAAGTCCAGCAGTCCCTTCAAATTCACAAGGACAATCATCGTCTTCTCACCACAAACGTCGACAATAAATTCAGTTCCACAAAACATAAGCCTCGACTCCTCTATGTCGTTGCCTTCTGACAGGTACTTGATCGCACGCATTGGTGCAGGCGGGGCAAGCTTCCTCGGCGTCACCGCTTCTTCATCTTGTATCGTTTCTACGAAACCGCAATATCGACATTCTACTTCAAGCGGGCTACGAAAGACACAGTTTCTGTGTATGATAACGCCCTGCATATCCACCGTGTCGTTTAGCACGAATACTGGGTGAGAGGTGATGGATGTCAGAAAGTGACATGAAAACAACCAAAAGATTTTCCATACATTCTCTGTTTCAACCAGCAGTTGATTCGCTATCTCTTGGATCTTACCCTTGAGCGCCACGCGGTAGGTTTTCCAGCTCTTTTGCAAGTCCAGCTTCTTATATAACTCAGTCAGTATTTGAAACATTGCGCCTTGTTGAGATTCCTTGAACGCCTTTTCAAGCTTCGCTGGCTTGAATGGGATATTGGATGACTTCGTGGGTCTCAGTGCTTCCTGCGGTGTCATCGGCGGCTTCGTCCCTGAGGCCAATTGTTTCTCCTTGGCTTTGCGAGATGGCTGAATGCGGGTTGGGGCCGGGGTCGATTTACTTGCTAGCTTCTCGTGATTTTGCTTTTCGAGGAAAGTTTCGCGGGAATACTTCACTAGCTTGTTGTACCGGTCATTCTCTTGCTCGTGGTAGATTTCGCATTCCACCATGAAATGGTCGAGGCAGTATGCCTGCATGCGGGGAGGAGGCCATAATCGTAACTCATAAGCCTTTGCCCCTGAGTTCGAGCTATCGTCGTCCCGGGGATGCTTCTTGCTATCGGTATCACGCATCTCATCGTCTTTTGTTAGCGTCAGTGTTATTGGCTTAGGCATGTAAAGTCTCATCACATATCTATATCATTTCGACTTCCTGCTGAACGGTATATGGACGCGCGCCTCTAGTTATGCTAACGTAATTTTTTTTTCAAGTGGTCACTTTTACTATTTCTCTTTGTCTTGCTCGCCTCAGTTTTGTCAGTTGTTGCGGCACGGTTCCTATGGGACAATGGCCACTGCCGGAAACGTCTAGCTTGAGTCAAATATCGACAGCAAACAAAGACTAATATTACAGAATGAACAGTCATCAATAGAAACTAGCCAGAACGCATACATCTTGGCAATATGTTCTTACTTCAAACATCATTATAGGACGTGAGTGTTCAATGCCTACTTACGAACCTGTCACCCACCTATAGAAGCCTATAGTTACCCTAATAGCCTACACTTAGCCAATGATAAACATCAAATTTCTCTCTTACGTCTTTGGAAGATGGAAAAATTATGACATATTTGAAGTCTATTGGACAAAACCAGACTTGCAGTCTTTCCACTTTTATAGTAACTCGTCTTAGGTAATATGGCCAGTCAACAACAACCTCATCGTGACATGTGTGTGGACGGCCCTATCTACATCTATGTCTATGTCTATATAATCACATCTGAATGCTCGCCTACGTTCTAACAAACATGCCGCCCGTTCGAGAAGAACATCAAGATGAAGCAATATTGAACGTGATATGAAGCTTATGACTTGTGACCACACCAAGTGATTACCCTCCATAATGAAACACGAGGGTTAATCTAAGGTTCCAAGATATGATATTCACTTATAAAAGAATCGTAGAGAAACCCGATGTGATAAAGAGTAGCATGGGAAACAATCAAAGAAAATTCCATTCTGGTTTCATGTCTAAGCCTGGAACAGATAATTCCGACCCAGTATGGTAGATTAATACCACTCTCCGCCATTGTCCATACTATATCCAGACTACATCTAGAGAATAACCCATTCAAGATTACGAAGAGTGAGTGAGGAGGCCTTGGATATTATATCAGACGGCATCCACGCTTTGTATCATAGAAAACCAAACAATTTTCGGGGGATCGGCTTCTTGACTATCGCAAGATTTCTTTTGACCATCTTCCCTAGCTCATTGGTTTATTGTATCAAGCCAATCGCCTATTACGGCGTTACTCTCGCTTGGGTTGGTATACGTGTTTGTTGACCTATGGCACCTCTTGAGGCTAGGCCCCCCTCGTGTTTCGCGGGAGCCGGCTTCCGACATAGCCACAATAAACGACAAAATACAAAACACGCGGCTCGTCGCCAGTGGCGGGTGACGGGCTGGAAGTAATATGCAGTCAACTAAGGCTGTACGTTACTAGTGGCGTTACAATTAGAGGAAACCGTGTCGGACATATGGGTGTTTGTGGCCGTCAGGTACGGTCTATCGCCTCCCTGTTGTCCCAGTTGGTGGATAGATAACCTTGTGGAGGATCGCGGCTCATAAGACATGCTCTAAGTAAGCTGCCCCCCCCGCATTCGTCCCCTGATTCTGCCCGGACTCCCCTGACCCAACTTACCTAGACTCTAGGTCAGCTTCCCTTTGGGTAGGGCACATTGGGAATGAAAAGGGATCTAGGCCGTGTAACGACGAACAAACCAAGACCGAACCGCAAGGATCGGAAAGCGCCGTACTGGAAATACTTCTTGTGAAAGCGGTATACTGCATCTGGGATCGAATCAAAATCGCTGTAGCAAGTATCTTGACACGATTCTCACACATGCTATCCATACTAAGTACAGTGCCTAGGTACAGTATCAGCATCCATGTGCGTTACCTATGTGCGACGACGTCATCCCGCTTCTAGCCAGCGCCAGGCGTTTATTTAGTGCATATACTCCGGACAGTGTAAGATATATCCAACTGTACTTGCTTGAGCAGGGTAATTAAGTAGTGTACTAGTAGGGCCTGGAGAAGCTGAAATGACAAGACAATCTGGTTTCATGTCCCCAAATCCTGGACAGTTGGAAGTTGGCTTTCCACCTGATTGTTTTGAGTAGACGAGGGCCCTGATGTGTTCACCTGCCATCTGACATTTCAAAATGGGAAATTCCAAAGTATCCATGATGCTACTTACTGCCTGTGCATTAGATTTACAACATTGAAGGTACTTTGACTACCTGTATGTTTTGGTATACCTAGATACAACTAGGTACTTGGTACATAGGTAGTAAGACCATTTATGCCAAGAATAGCCAAGGTGGAATTTCTCTTGGATTTGCGAGTTGTGCTATCATCCATGCAAGGGGATTCAAACAAAGGTGCTGGAAAAAAAAAAAAAAAAAAAAAAGGAGAAAGGACATTACGTTTGCATTACGCTTGTGCCTGTGCTAACACTCCGTCAGTTAGTACTTTGCTTGTGTCTGTGCTACTCGGGTCATCTGCCCAATCGAATGCGGTGAGGGGTCATATTGCCTTTAATGTTACTTGTAACTACCCCTGTGTACTTGCACATAGTATGTATATATGTATCTACACTGTCATATTCACGGTGTAGCCCTGCGATCTGCCTTGGGTACCTACATGCAACAGATATATGCGGGTGGCCCTGTGCTTCGCCAAGCCACCCCGCCAGCTGCGTAGCCTAACAGTACGTGGTTAGCACCTAAGTACCTAGGTAGGTACTGCCCACTTCGTACTTACCTGCTTCGGTACATAGCTACCCTCTGTCGTCATCACATGGAGGAAGACAAGACATACCCTTTGGTTGGGCCATGGGGCAGCCATCTCAACCCGACCTTATCTAAACTACCCTTAGATGCCAGTCTGCTCTGTTTCTTCCCTTCCATTCCCAGAAACAAACAAATACCTACAGCCAACCTGGCCACCCCAGCCACCTGTCCTACGGTTTGCCTCTACTCAAGTATATATACCTGTTCCCCCGCTTCTGCATCCATCTCCTGCCTGCATTGATCTGTGTGGCCGTGACTAGACAGCCCGACTGGAATGGCGACCTATCGGAGATCAGACGAAGACGATCTGGCCTATGGGGAGCGGTGGGACCAGGATCGCTTGGCTTACGAGAGAGATCGCTTTGAGGAACGCGACCGCTATTACACGCGTGCACCGCCTCGGGAACGGGAGCGGGAGCGGGAGCGGGTTCGCGAGACCTCGGTCGACGAGCGCTTCGTCGAACGGCGGGCCCCACGGCCCTGGGAGGAACAGCACGTCCGCGAGGCGCGCTACTACGAAGAGGATGAGGCATCGCGGCCGCCACCGCTGCGGCGTCGTCGTCCTTCTCCGCCCCCTGAGCTGGAAAGGGGCGTCGCCCTGGAGAGAGAACGTGAACGAGGCCGCGATTACCGCGGCCCGTCGCCCGCCCAGCGCCCGCCGGGCCTGTTGCGGCGCCAGTCATCCCTAGATACCTTCGACCGGCGCCCAGCACAACGGCTCTACGACCGCGACGAGTACGGCCCGCCCGCCCGCCGCAGGGACTACCGTCCCGACCCCTACGAGCCTATCCCTCTCCCCCGCTCCCGTGCTCTGCCTCCGCCGCGGATCTATGCCGAAAACGACTACGAAGAGATCAAGGTCGCTGACCCCCAACGGTACGGTGATGACGACTTCCATGCGTACCCGGAGCACGTCCTAGAAAGGGAGATCGTGCGGACTAGGAAGCAGAGGGATCGAAGTGCATCGCGCACATCGCGCGCCAGCCGGGCGCGCAGACGTCATAGCCGCTCTCACCGTGGCAGCTCCCGTTCTTCCTCCACATCCTCGAGCAGCAGCCGATCGGGCGGCACGTCTCTCACCGCAAAGAGCGAATACCCCAAGAAGGGCAAGACGAGGATTCCACTTCGACTCGTCTCCGTCAGGGCTATCGCAGAGCTTCAATATCCGTATGCCATCGAGGTACGTCGAAGAATATGGGCTCGTATTGTTTTCTAGGGCTGCCGCAACGCAACACGCACTTCGTACCGTAGTACTGACATGACGCAGGGAAATACCGTCATTATCCAAAAGGCGTTGGGGCAGCAGAACATTGACGATCTACTGAGGCTCAGTGACGACTACAAGAAAGCAGACGCTGAGCTAGCCGCAGCACGCTCCGTTCCTGGTGCCGTGATTGAAGAACGCAAGGAAGAGGTGTTCACTATCCCGCCACCGGTACCACCCACACTCGTCAGAGTACCTCCAGCGCCTCCGGTCGAGGTGGTCAAGGAGACTCTAGTCCGTGAGGTGTCGCCAGTCCGTAGTAGCTATACGACCTACAGTGGCCCCGGCCCTTCCACGACCTCGAGCTATGCCACTTCCCGAACACCGGTGGTTGTCGACGCAGGGCCGCGTGAAGTGAGCGACAATGTCGTGGTCGGGCCGCTAGCCCTAGTGGGCGATAGACGTGTCGATCATCACCACCACCATGGCCATCATAGTCATAGTCACAGTAGGGATCGCGATCTCGTGCGCGCGGAGCGCTTGCCCACAGGCGAGCTTGTCCTGTATGAGGAAGAGGTCGAGAGGATTGAGGAGCCCAGGCGCGGGGTGCGCATCGAGAAGGACAAGAAAGGTAGGATGTCCATCAGCGTGCCCAAGTATCGCAAGTGAAGGTGCGCGCCACTACATTTCGCGGGTCCTCCGCCGAGTCGTTGCTGAATACGTTGGGCTAACTCGATGTTTGCGTTAGGCCCGCCTCCTAAGTTGGTGAGGGCTATGCTCGCTACGCTTACCTAGTATGTCTCGCGAGCAAAGACTCGATTGTGTCGCCTGCTACCGAGGCATGCGAAACCCCAAAAAGTCTATTTGAATAGTGTCGCGAGGCAAGGGAAAGGGGCAAGAATGAAAAACCGCTCAGCTAGGATATACACTTTTGCCTTGTGAGTATTTCTTGGGGTGCGAACGGAGACGGCCTGCTTGGGCGTGCTAAACCGCGTTTGGAGGGAGGGTGCTATGGTCAGGTCACTATAGGATTTCTAGGGCGTGGGGTACGCCGGCAAACCCAATACATTTATATATATCTGGTTCTGGGTGCGAAGAAAGATATATAACGTCGTTACGATTCATGTCACTTCTTCCCTTATATGTATAGGAGGCCAGGCAATATTACTCAGTATCTATAATAGTGACATAATAACCCCTGCGTTATCCGATCTCTGTTTGTTCTCCTAACGTTATTAGTATGTTGGCAGTTGTTGGCTTGTCGAGCCAAGGTACAACTGCGTGGCGGTCAAATGCGTTCTGGGACAATGTGCTATGTGATTTGCCACGACCGTAAGAGGTGTTTCTGCTTTCCGCGAGGAGAGCCAGGACGAAGGCAGAAGATGCCAAGCGAAAACACCTAATTAGCCCGGCGGCAGTGAAGTTGACCCTCTCTATTGGCTCATTTGTTCCTTCTTTCTGTTCGGTATTCGTCATCACAGATTATCACCCCACGTGCTGGCCTCACCTGTGATGGGTTAGGAAGTGGTATCGCGAGGCGGAAGGCTTCCCGGTGGAAAGATGCATATGTTCATATGTGACAGATCACATCCGAATGCCCAATCTTGCATTCCGGTCCAGAGATCGGTCTATACCGGCATTCGCGCCTAGCTAGTCTAACGTGGCGCTTGACGAATCGTATATCAAGTGCCTAGGCTGGTTGGCGTTGTCCGCCAGCCGGGCTTCTGGAATCAACCCCAGGATTTCTGCCTATTTGCACCCGTTCATGTTATCATGGTCATTTGTCTGGACGGCATGCAGCCACAGTCGAGTCTCCGCAAGGTAAGAGATGCCAGCCCTGTACAAACCAAGGACCTGTTCCAAAGGGGATCTCTATGTGCCCCGTCTAGCCATCACACGATGGATCAATTCCTATTGCGGTCATGGTTGCATGATAAAATCCGGCCCACATCCTCCTGGAGCCAGAAAGCCTCCGAGGCAGTCTCAATAGTTGTTTTGCGGGATTCCCATTGGTGGCGAGTGTATGCAGAGTGTAAGCAATTTCAGGACTTGAGATAGGAATACCTGTATCCGGTCTCTGGTTGATCGATCTGGATTGGCCAAACACCGACATCAACTCGACTCCGGCGGTGTCGTTCGAGGGGTGCCTGACCCAATATGTTGCACTCTTCCTTTTCAGCGTCCATAAATATGGGAATATCCCCTCTTCGCTCCTTCATCCTATATCCTTCACGAATTTCTTCAAACAGACACCGTAGATCTCGTTGAATATATCACATAAGCGCCTTTTGGGAATGCTTCTATTTGAAAAGTCACACGGAGCACACCTTGGCTCTATCTGTTTCCGGCTTTTCGACCGACAAAATCGGAATAGAACCGAGATAAAATTCCAGGACCCAGCTATGACTTCAACTAGTAGCCAGCTGCCCTCCTCCAATGGGGATTATGCCACCACCGACCAGACGGATGTGTCAATGGCCACCGATGAACCTTTCTTCCATGTTGACGGACACACTCTCAACCCTCTCGACCCTCTCGACCTGGGACCCACGGCTAGGTCCTCAGTGAGCTTGAGACCTCTCATCTACTTTGAACATCATCACGAAGACCGTCTCATGGCCGTCTTTGCAGGTCTAGCCCCTCTTCCTTTCTCTTACACACACCACGTTTACAACGGACGGACGACTCTTCGTCCTGCCCCCGAGACGATGCTCCTAGGAGTTGGCGCATGGGTTGAGCAAGACACTTATCGCACTTGAAGTCCATGATAGACTTACACCAAGCGCTCTGCGTTCACGCTGTTGACAACTCGATTTGCTTAACTGTATTTTGCACTTTCCCCAAAACACGGTGGTCTGGGTCGAGCATACAAGGATGGATATACAGGCGGAGACACGCGTTCAAGCGGGTGACGACGTCGCAGCTAGGGTCGGCTCCCATGTCGGGGACGACGTGGAAAAATCGAAACCCTGGTTAGCCTGGCCCTCGATAGACACGTCGGGCATGCTCCTCTCGGCTTTCTCTTTATAAGAACGAGGTTAAGGCTTATATTATTAATTTTCAGATAACTATAATTACACCTAGCTGTAAGAAGTCCTGCCGCAAGGAGTCAGAATTGGCGCCGCGGATGTTTATTCAATGAAACAAACCGAATTTACTACGATTACCAGAGAAAATCATCGAGACCACTGTGAATTAGAAGATACAATATCCAGCCCGTCGTCGCCTGGGTAGGATGCATACTTGCTGGGTAGGTAGTCGGATGCACAGTAATGTAGGTCTACTAGAGGCGTTTCAATGAGCCACTCACAAGGCGCTCCACTTTCTCTTTTGGGAAACCTCTACATCATCATTATTCTAGACGAGTCCAGACCGACTTGACGTGGTCTAGACCTCCCGGGGGGTTTCCTACTTGGTTTTGATTAAAGGCATTAATAAGATGGCACAAAAGAAATATACCGGTGGTTGTGTGTTATATCACATACTACGTACATCAGATTGTAGATAGGACCAAGGGTACTGAATGCAGCAAATTGAATCTTGCAGTACAACATTTGATAATCAAGAGATACAGAGTTGATCGGGCCAGGATGGCACAATGCCAAATGCACACCAACCACGCACCATGGGTTGAACACACACACACATCACCACGTAGATAGGGCAGGAGCAGCATCGTAGATCATGTTCACATTAGGCAATTCGTTATATACACAATGCAACGGTTCCAAATTGGAGCTCGCTGCTATTATACTCACAGGGAGCCACCACCGTACGGCGAATATCTATACTTTGTAGAAGCAGAATGCCACGTAGAAGTTGGCCACCTCCATCTCTTCGGGTGAAACTAGCAGAGGGCCTCGGCCCTTCCCGCGAACGCCCATACGTTCGCTGAGAGGCCCCAGTACGTGGTCGTCCTTCTCTGCTTCCCAAATGTCCTTGAAGCTCTGATGATATTGCATCTCTAGGTTGTAGTCCTCGGCGATGGCTCGGAACGCTTCCCACGGCACCACATACTCGGGCACCTCTTCGACCGCTTCGTCTAGGAAGAAATTGTATTTCCAGCCAAAGGGCGGGCGGAAGACACCATCCTCGGGTGTCTTGCCGGGGAATCTCACCCGATATAAGTCATTGCCCCATTCTGCCGTGTCTTCGGCTTCGCCCTCCTCCTTGTCCTCCGACGGTTGTTCACCTTCCTCGACCGGACACTCCCTTTTTTGGGCGATACGCTCGTTGAATTTTCTGACATGGCTGCTGATGACGTCTGAGCTCGGTATGCATCCAATGAACCGGCCGCCCTTCTTGAGCGCACTAGACACGTTCTGCAGCATCATTCGAGCCTTCTCTTCCGTCTCGAACGCATAGTGCATGCAAAACATCATGCTGACGATATCGAAGCCGCTGCGACCCATGGGCGAGGGGTCAAAGCCAACTTGACGCACAATATCGACGTCGCCAAGCGATTCGCCGTAACAGTCCTTGACGTAAAAGCGGGCGTCGAATAGATGCTGTTGTTGCTGGCGACCTCCTCTATAGCCGCCTCTGCCGCCTCTCCCCCCTCGGCCGCCCCTGACACCCTGACCACCCAAGTTTCGATAGCGATCCTTGGCCTGGTCTATGGAAACGTCGGCGGGATCCAACCCAACGTAGAGCTGAACCCTCTGCGGTGCCTGTTGCCACTTGCCTAGATCACCGCCCTTGCCGCAGCCGATGTCAAGGACGACGAGCTCGTGTCCATGGGCGCCGGCCATGTCACGGCCTTGCTGCTGTGCGCCGGGTGTGTGGTCCTCGTCGGGCGAGAACTTCTGGATGAGGGTGCTCTTGACCCAGTTGTTGAAGACGCGCAGACCCTTGATGCGACTTCCGGTCTTGCGCCAGTCGCGACCACGCTCAGGCACGGCGTTGTAGTGCTGGCGTACTATGTCGTTGATGCCCCTCTGGGCATCGGCTGCGGCCTGAGCCGACTCGCGCTCACGCTGCTCGTGTCGCTGGCGAATGGCGGCGGCCTCGTTGTTCGAGATGCGGGCGCGCTGGCCGGGGCGCTTGAGCTTGCGGGGCACTTCGGAGGGCGATGTCGAGCGTTGGCGTTTCTTGGCCGGTTCGAGCTTCTTTGCGTCGAAGGGCTGTGGCAGCTCGTCGATTGACGGCAGGGCTCGGGCCTTGCCGTTCTCCTCTCCCGACGGGGGATCGTTGGCGGTGTTGTTGCTATGCTTGCGCCTCTTGGCCGACTCAAGCCTCTTTGCATCAAAGGGCTGAGGAAGGTCTTCTAGGCCCTGGTCGTCAGCCATGGTTCCGACGCCGGTAGGGTGCAAGGTATGGTGTCGTTTCAATGTTGTCTTGCTTATGCGTTGTAGTTGATAATAACAGTGTTTTTGTGGATTACTGTGTGTTTCAGTTTTGTTGTGGAATATGCTTTTGACAGTTTGAATGGGTGTGAATAGGGCGTCGTGTTGTGTGTGTGCTGTTGATCGGAGACTCTCAGGCACGCGGAATCTGGAACTTCACGGGTATCCTCTTGTAGCGTACCTAGTCTGTAGATCGATGCTACCCTACCTCGGACTCAGGTAGCTTATGCACCAAAGTGTGGAAGGGTCTATATTCATGTATTGCGGGTCTGAGAGGCACGCTTGAGCCGGCTTATAGCATAATTTTGGTGCTACTACCTGCGCGGTTGGGCTGTTTGTTAGCGTGCCAAGAGTACCTGAACAGGTATACAAGCACAGGTAGCGCAAAAAGGGGGGAGTGGGGGCCGGGACCCCCACATTACCAAATAGTTACCTACCTCCTGGTATGGCGTAGATAAGATTAGATAGGTATAGTAATTGAGGCTCTTGTTGTCGCCCCACTAAAGAGCTCTACTCATAACCTGCTATTGGCTCCACCCTCGCCCAAGCTTAGCACTGGTTACGTCCGCCTTGGACGCCTGCCTGTAGCTGTTACTTTGAACCATCCTGCTTAGATAGATCTATATCTACCTGTCTGTACTGTAGCTATATCTTCCAAACTTCCAACCGACGCCAAGGTTACGCCGTCTCCATCGCCTCACCCCCCCGTCTACGCGAACACGACGACGAGCCTTGCCTCAAGAGCCGTCAATCCATCATTCGGTGACCCAAGCCCATACACGGCGCGCGCACACCCTCCATCGCGAAGATGGGATCCGATCCGCAGTACGCGAAGTGGCCGTTGCTGCCGCTTTCGCAGCACGTCTTCACCCTCACAAACCCCTATGCCACTCGACCCGCCCAACAAGCCGCCGTCAAGAGTCTAGAGGATGCCATCACCGAGCACAAGATGGCTCCGCTCTACAAGTACCTCGCCCACCCAACCGACGGCATCTTGAATGCCCCCGGCGAGACCACGTCGGGCGCTGCCGCGCAGCAGAAGCCCCCCGGCCGGAAATCCAGTGCCACTGCTGCTGGCATGATGGCGAGTGGCGCCATAGCGTCGGGCGTGAACCTACCCTGGGACGAGCAAGTCTACCAGCGTCTGAAAGCCGACAATGACAAGGAGCTCCAAGAGATTCAGAAGGAGGAGGACGAGGCCGTTGAGAAGGCCGGTGATACCGAGATCATGGCCGCAAGAGGGAAGCGCGCAGAGTTCTTTGCCAAGATTGGCGACAAGGTCCGCTGAGCACCCCCTCCTTCTTCTTCTTCTTCTTCTTCTTCTTCTTCTTCTCTCTGTTGCGATGTCGTTTCATCACGATACTAACTATCCATGCGTATAGGACAAGGCGATATCGGCTTATGAGGACGTTCTCGAGAAGAACGGTATTCTAGGCACTAAGATCGACATTGTCCTTGCCGTTATTCGCATGGGTCTCTTCTATGGTGATCGGGCCCTCGTTAAGAAGTACGTCACAAAAGCAAAGACATTGGTGGAGAGCGGCGGTGACTGGGACCGCCGCAATCGCCTAAAGGCTTACGAAGGCCTACATCTCCTCACTGTCCGGTCGTACAACCTCGCTGCTCCTCTCCTCCTCGACTCTCTCTCGACCTTTACTAGCTATGAATTATGCACCTACTCGAACCTTGTTGTCTATTCCGTCCTCGCCGGCTCCGTCTCCCTCAAACGAGTTGACTTCAAGAGCAAGGTCGTCGACGCGCCCGAGATCAAGGCTATTCTGGGGGCCGACGGGGATGACAAGATGCTCGCCTTATCCGGTGCCATTTCTGCCGGCCCTGGAGCGGAAGATGCCGAGATACGGGATTCCAAGGACACCACCGCACCGAATGCCACGTCAAAAGCTACGACCGCCGTGAATCTGACCACCCTGGGTACGGGTATCGACCAGCCCGAGACTGAGATGGCCATTGATTTCTCATCTCTCGCCCAACTCGTGAATAGCCTATACAGTGGACACTACAAACTATTCTTCCAGGCCCTCGCTCTTGTCGAAGAGAAGTTCCTGACGCAAGATCGGTATTTGTTCGAGCACAGGGGATGGTTCATCCGCGAGATGCGATTGCGCGCATACCAGCAACTTCTGCAGAGCTATCGCGTCGTGGGTCTTGAGAGCATGGCCAATGACTTCGGCGTCACGGTAGACTTTTTAGACCGGTATGTTGACATCGCGACCCTTTAGGGATCCTGAGATTACAACTAACCGCCCTATTCACTAGTGATCTCGCTAAGTTTATTGCAGGCGGTCGCATCCCCTGCACCATCGATCGCGTGACCGGTAAGGGCGTCATTGAGACGAACCGACCAGACGACAAGAACAAACAGTACCAGGATGTCGTAAAACAGGGTGACCAGTTGATCACGAAGCTGCAAAAGTACGGCCAGGCTGTACGACTACGTGGGAGCGAACGAGCATAGATTTGATAGGCAGACAGCCATTTCAAGAAAAAAATCAACATAATGAAAGGACTCTTTACCAACTAGTTCCATCGACGATGACGTGTTTCTTGTTACGCGACATAAGTCAATAGTACTAAATCTTTTGGGTGGTATAGATAAGAATTGGGTGAAGTCTTTGGGCACTGAATTATTGTGTCAATACGGAAATGCACATCTTTGTACCAACACTCTTCACGCTCCATGCTATAAATATGCCTCGTCATCGGAATCGTACCGTGCGATATCGCAGACAGCTCAGAGATCTTCGTACTGCTGCGGTCTACTGATGCTATCAAACTTAGGCAGGTGCAAAAAGCATTGACATATAAAGTTTCGGTACTATGGCAGTCTTGGGGAAATCCGTGAATATAAATGAGAGTTGTATTGTACTCAACAAGGTTACAAGAACATCGTTGAATCCGTCTTATCCAAAACCTGGCATTTCCCGAATGGCCAAAAAACTCTCTCCCCAATATCCTACGCGCCAGCCTCTTAGTCTTAATATTGAGTCTTAGTATACTGGAATCGCTCTTATGGAAGCGCAAGATAGTCTTGCCATGCCACCGTGGCGCGTTTCTGTGCCGACGGCCACCCATTCTTTCGGGGATCCAAGCAAAAACGGATTGTGTTGGGGGAAAGGGGGAGGGAAAGGCTCTAGATACAACGCGGCTTAATCTATACAAGAAAACGAAAAATATGCACGCCATAACATGTAATTCACGGCTATATTTGACGAGAGATCTATTTTAATAGAGGAATTCATCGGTACTTGTCCATGAACTCCTGATGGAATTTCTTGATGGTGCTGACCCACTCGGTGCCGGGGGCGAGGAACGTGGTGCGGAAGTGGAGCGTGCCCTCTTTCTGGCCGAAGCCGCTACCGGGCACGACGCAAACGCCCGTAGCTTCGAGCAGGCGCATGCAGTAGAATTCGTCCGGGGTGCGGCCCTCGGCGCGCGCGGCTTCGGCGGCCTTGGCGGGGACGTGGATGGTCGGGAACAAGTACATGCTGCCTTGTGGCTCGCCGCACTCGACGCCCTCCATCTCCTGGAAGGCCTCGTAGAGGGCCATGGCGCGCTTCTTGAGCCCCTCGAAGATGCCGTTGTACTCCTGCTCATAGAGCGGGTAGGACGGGTCGCTGGGTTGGGGCGGGTTGACCATGAGCTCGACCAGGCATTGTCCGATGACGGGTGCACAGAGCATGATGGACACAAACTTGTAGATCTGCTCCTCGACCTCCTTGTTAAAGCCGATGAGATCGAAGTAGCCGCCGCGGTGTCCGCACTCGCCCACCATGCCCTTCGAGATCGAATGCAAGGAGGCCAGCTCAACACCGTCGTACTTGCCCGGGTTCTCCTTCTGCAGTGTGAGCAATACTTGTCGGAAGCTGTGGAATTTCCCTACGAAGACGTTGGTCTGGTAGACTTCGTCGGCCAGGACGACTAGTTCCTCCTCGGCGGCGAATTGCAAGACCGACTTAATGTCGGACTCGGAGAGAGAGGCGCCGGTGGGGTTACCGGGGTTGATGATGACGATGGCGCGGACGTCGGTCCCATTGCTCTTAGCCGCATTGTAAGCCTCCTTGATCGTCTCGACCGAGGTGCCCCACTGAGCAGCTTCGTCGAGGTAATAGGGTACACAAGTGGCGTTCAGAACGGCCAGCGAGGCCGTGTATAAGGGGTACTGCGGAATGGGGACGAGGATGCCGGACGTCGGCTCGGCGCACAGGATGTGAAGCAGCGTGTTCACCCCCGACGAGGCGCCGGCGGACAAGTAGATGTGAGCAGGGTCAGCCGGGAAGCTGTCTCGCTCTGTCGTCACAGATTAGCTCGGTGATCAGTAAAAGAGGACTCGCTGCCCATGGCCTCGCGTAGACACAACGTAACATACTCTCGAGGAACTTGGCGATGCTCTCCTTGATGGCGGGAACGCCTGCGCTCGCACTGTAGGCTCCGACGCTGCCGACATTCTTCAGGAGGAACTTGGCGCGCTCCAAGACGTCGGGCTTGTAGCCCAGATTGTTCAGCAGGACCTGCTCATTCTCCAGCAGCTGGGGGTACTCGAGGATGCTCAGGACTTGGCGGAAGAAGGTGATGGGCTTTTGGTCGAGCTGCTGCGGGTTGCCGATGTTGGCACTGATGACCTCGGAGAAGGGCAGGTCGGTATCGCCCCTTCGCAGCTTGGCACGATACTCCTCCGACTTGACGGCCAACTCACCACGGACGGCGTACTTCGCCTCGACAATGTGGGACTTGATGTTCCCAATGTGCAATCTAGGCATCTTGCTGGCGGTATGGACTTGACGATTTGCAGCGTGAGCCAGTGGTGCCAGTGGTGGTAATTGCGTTGTTGGCGGTGGGGCAATCAAGGGTCGTGAGAGTGGTCGTGAGGGCCGTGAGGGAGTTGGCGATGCCGGCGATGGCGGGGTATTGTTGTTGAGGACTAGATGGGAAACAGAGGGGCAGTCAATAAAACAATTCCCCAGTGGTCTGAAGACGGCGGGTTAGGTGTGGGCTACGGCTTCTCCACACGACGGGAGAGGGGGAAAAAAAAAAAAAAAAAAAAAGGTGGTGAAAAGAAACAGAAGCAGCGGCAGCAGCAATTTCCGAAACGGAGGCCCGTTCTCTATGGGACACGACACGGCAAATGCAGGAAGCTGTGATGGGTGAAATGTGAGGGTGGGGTGGTAGTTACGAGTATATATGCACTGTCGTGTGGATGTTTTCTCTGTGGTGGGAGGGATGAGTGAGCATGACTTTTGCTATTTTCTTTTTCTTTCTTTTTTTCCCTTTTTTTCCCCCTTTTCGCTTCATTTTCTCTCTCTTTCTCTTCCCTCACTTAGCATTATTGAGTAGTGCCCAAGTAATGCCTCATCAGGATCGAAATCGTGTGTTGTATACTAGCAGGTGGCGTGACATGAAAATTGTACCGTGTAGGTCATACAGTCTCGCATTTACGCTAGACACAGACACGCCGCGACGAGAAGCAGGGACCGTCTTGCACTAGCTCCCCTCCTAAGCAGCTAGTGCGTGAGATCTGAGCCATCAAGCAATGTCAAGCGAGCAGTAATAGGGTACCTGTCGATCGGGCACCTCCGATATAGATGGTGCCGATGACGGGGACAGCGTAAGGGTATAATACGGATAATTAAAATATGTAGGCAACAACGACTCATATAAATAAGCATGCAGTGCTTGTTGGTAGCTGACTGTGACTGGTCCAGAGAGAACGAAATAGGGGGAGAGAACGAGACCGAAAAAGGACAAAACAAAATAAAAGACTTAAAAAGTAAATAATATTTCTTCACCTGTTCCACGATGTAGCAGCGATCGCTGAAAAGGAGACCATCTCCGGTCAACATGCAATCTGTCTACGGGTGCCCCTGGAATATTTGCCGTTAATGCCAATCTTCCGAGTCCTGCAATTCTTTTCGTCGGTCCCAATATGAGCGCTGGGTTCGCTGCTGTTGATGCTGCTGTCATGAAAGGCAATTTCACCGCCGAAGTGTCAATTGGTCTGAGGTTACGGTTGTTCCTTTCGACGTATAGACACCCAAATGGTGGAAAGGGCAAAGAAAAGAAGAGTACGTCTAGTCTATGTCTATGAGGAGGAGGAGGAGTGAATCGAGTGTCTTTCTTCAATGGCTTAGCATAGGTAATAGAGGTAAGGGCTGTAGGGCGAACGTTGGAGATAAGTATTCTCCTATGTGGTGGTAAGTACTAGACATCGTCAGCTTCGAGCTCCGATTAGCGGCGAAGGAACGGGACGCGGTATTGTATTCACCGTGGAGGTACTACGTAGGGTCTGCTGACCAATGAGTTTACTCTTATTTCAACGGAGTTTGATCGGAGATATGGATTGTGGGGTTACAGCAGGCAGTTTGAGCAGGGTGATACATAGGTACGTAGGAGGTAGTTAAGATGTAGTTAGCTTAGGTACTACCCGTAGAGAATGACCCGCTAGCTACAACAGACCAATATAGAAGGCCGTCCTATCTTATCTGATTTACATATACCGTTAGGTTAAGTAGGCAGCCAGGTAGGTACCCAGCATGCCAAAATAGTTCTTTGGCAGTAATATGCGAGTTATGATAGGACGAGCCCATGCACGACCCTATGTTACCTCTCTGTTTAGGCAATTGTCTAGCCTAATAGGCAGACCAGATCCCCGAAGTGAGAGCAGAAGCCAGCAGAGTCCCCTAGCTAATTAACCCATAATCTCTAGGTATACATACCTAGACTACTGTAGGTAATTCATATTTCCCTCTAAGCGAATCTGACTGACCACTGAATACATACTTATTAGTATATCCCAAATCTACTCTTGCCTTTAGTGCAAGATGGGATTACCTATACACTAGCATAACCGTCACATTAAATAGTCACGCTAGTTCCTGGACACTGGTGTATAATGAACAAACACCCAATGTAGGCACTCCTACGTTGTAGAAGATACGATGAAGAGTTGAGCTGAGTACTGCGGTGATAAGATGGGCATGTGCTCAATGTTACCCTAGCTCCAAACTCATGGCAAGTGAGTTGCCGCTATCGAAAGAGCCGTCGGAATATTTCATTTCCCCCTGTTTCAGCTTGGACCTGTTGAAAACGCGTGGCCTTGGGTGCTAGGAGCCCCCCGGTGCTCCCCTGTCACGCAATTCGGACATCGAAATAGAGACGCAGAGCGAAGGCATTCGCTATCCAGTAGTAATTGCCCATCTGTGTACCCTATCAAAACTCTATCTACTACGAATACTCTAATAGGAGTAGGTGGTCTAGCATCAAACCGGCACTGCGGGCCAGGATAGGTATCGTCCATGGTGATCGGAGGCTGGCAGCGGCCCGATTGGATTAGAGGAAAGACTGTCGTCGCTCCGGTACCGAGTTTGGCGCTCGGAGGAGACGCTTGACGATCCACATGGGCCCTGCCAAGAGTCACCAGTATGGGATGCGAGTGAGATATAGTCAAGATGATATTCACGGTAGAAGAGTACTTACTGAACCTGTGCGTAGATATCTAACGTCTATACGTGATCGCGATGTCGTACCCACCGCACCGCACCGTATTACACCATGTCTGTGGCTGGGTCCCCCCACGGCCAGACTTCTTGAACGGGTCGCCTTCCAGTAGCAGTAGTATGGTATAGGTAGGAGGGTTATACATCCTAGTGTATACTGCTTGGGCTTGTCCTCCGCGTTTGCAACTGCTATCTCGCTCTGATGAGTCCAAGTAAACAAATACCGGCCTGGGATCGAATCGGGTGCCAAATTCTGGGCTAGACCCGATGAGATGCATCGAGTATAAATCTTGGCGGGCTCCATCCTATTGGTAAATCGGGAGATTGTGACGTGAGTTTGGGTAGCATCCTTGGGTAGTATACTCTAGTATACATGGTGCAGATATTGGGTTTTCCATAGGTTACCTATTGTACCGATACCAGTGTAGACGCTGACATGGGTGGGCCAGCCTCCCTTCTTGTCTCCGTGTGTTGAATTACGTAGTATTCGATGCCGTTGCAGCTGGGAACAAGATGCACTGGAACGTGTTGTGGTTGCATAGAAAGACGTACTACATAGTGTAGATTGAGAACAAGCCCGCCTTTGAATTGGGGATGCCGGTAACCGAGGCTAGCAAGGCCTAGAGGCAAGGAGAAGCGACTAGGTACACTACGCTCATTAATGAGGGGTTAGAGACGGCCTGGGGTATAATGAATGAGTGTGCATTCATAGCCGGACACGACTTACTGGACAACGGATACATCTCTACTGTAAGTGATGTATATTATTTTTCGGGACACACGCGCTCAGCTGAATTTGAGACGGTATACAGTAGATAGTATATGTGCGTGCTACCAGTAATAGGTAAGTATGTAGGTATATGCTTAACTATAGCTAGGTAGATACCTAATCCAGGTATCCAGGTAGTACTACACTATAGTCTAAGTTGGTGCGTCGTTTCAGTAAGGGTCCTGGCGCGCGGCTACAAGGTATCCGAGAGGTCGGGAAGTGCTATATTTATTGTCCGACCTAATCTGTGCACTACCTAACCTACCACCTAAGGTAGACTACCGAGATAGCTGTTGTAGGTAGTTACCGAAGTACAGTAGCCGGTGTGGTCTCCGCGATAAGCCGCTACAATGTTCCTTTATGTACCCTGCTACTACACTGCTTGCTAATACAGTAAGCCAAGGGACCCTCCTACAGTACCGGTATTTGTTATCTTACTTCGAAATGTCGGTCTAGATATTCCTAGATCTTGACTGGCTACCAGAAATGGTGAGTGAATTGGGAACGTATACCTCCTACAAGTATATAGATCATGCGTAACAAGACAAGGTACAGTTGTGTACGTACAGGTTGGTCTACTCTGCTGCGGGCAAGTGCGGACTCGGCTCTGGAGACAGTGTTTCGTGTCTGTGGCACGGAATGCAAGATTTGAAATAAAGCTTGCAGCCCACTGCAGTTTACATTACCTGCCGTGGGTACCTTAGCTACCTGCCTGCCTACCTACATAGGTACTCAGTAGTGCTAGGTATACTCCATTCCCAATACTATGCACTCATGGGAATTGGTCGGCTCTTGCATGTATTCATACACAGCTGTCCTCGACACTGGACCGTATTGAACGGGGCTGGGAAGTATACGTGTGTACTGTAGTACGCAGTCCTCGCACTGCAGGTAGGTAGCGTAAAAGAAATGATCCAATAGAATCTGACTTGTTTTCAACCAATCCTTCGCGTTGTGTTGTGTTGCGTTGCGTTGCGTTGCGTCGTGTTGCAAGGAATAACCACATACATACAGTACATTTTGATGATGTGTCTGTCTGAAGGGGGATCGTTTGGCGTATGCAAGGCGCGTGTGCACTGACAGCTAGCTGTGCGTGCAGTCCATCTTGCATCTTGAATTTTGATCAATGTCTTCCATCCGTTGTCGATGGTCTATTAATGCCGTTGCCCCAACAACTCGTCATCAAACCACCAGTAGTAAGAAGTTATTGTCCGCAATAAGGTAGTAGTAGCAATGTAGAATGATGCAGGTGCTTTGCTACCTGCCTAGTAGGTAAATAAACAGTTCTGCTTATAGTATATACTACCTTCGGTGCCTTTTTTATCGTGTGAACAATAAATCCCCATTGCCTAGACCACCCAGACAGCGGAGACATAGTACCTCGCAGTATACTTACTTGGCGATATACGTTAGGTGGTGGTACTTGCACACCATGTAGGTACTGTACAGGTACAGATTATCTGGAGGGGCTGTGACGTCGTGGCGGATCCATACCTGGCTACAGTACTACTCTGTGAGGCTAATACAAATACCTAAGTACAAATTCCTGAACAGCTTTTACAGCAGCTTCTATAGTAGCTTATAAGGTGGACCTTCACGTGACGCTTGGGGTAGTTGGTCTTGGCTAGAAAACGTCCCAATGTGGGGTTTGGGGGAGGGGCGTGTATGTACATTGCCGTACCTACCCTAGTCAGTCTCTAGTCTCAAGCAGAAGAAACCTGAAGTTTGAGGTTCTGACCTGAGCAATGAATGCAAAAGCCCTGACATTTCGCTCCAAATTCGAACCAACCACCCCCCCAAAACCAACAGCCCCAACCGGATTTTTCTGCATTGTATCTGTGAGACAGAGACATGAATGATGACCCGAACTTGCACTTTTGCAGCCAGTTAATGTCCGTCTAGTGTCCGTCTAGTGTCCATCTAGTGTCCAGGCTCCCTCTGTGTCCTTTGTTTTTTTCTTCTCTCCGCCTGCTGTATGCCAACTCGTGTGTATGTGTGTTTGCGTGTGTACTTACTATGTATGTGTATTGATGTATTGATGTGTGTAGGCTGGTAATTAGTAACGATGTTGCAGTGCTGATACAATACAAGTTAAGCCCGTCGCCAACACGCGCATCGTATCCAACATGACTGTTGTCATGTCACCACCTAACCCATATTATTCTGTAGTTGACTGCTACTAGTCGACTCTTTTGGTTTCAGCCGCTGTCTTCATCTTCATCTATCCATCCATAACAAAGGGTCTATAGCACATAGTCTACAACATATTACCTATTATCTACCCACACAGCAAACAACTTAGCTACCATCAGAGTCCAGAGCTAGATAATTCTTTTTGTTTACCTATCTAGATCCTACGGTATCAGCACACGGCGACCTCTTTCCGTGAACCAATTACCCGTGTCTGGGTTTCCATGTCCATTGTCAGCATGCAATTCAACACCCCGCCTCCCTCCCCCATGGTATTCTAGGCATCCAGCACTCGGCACTGAGGGTTTTCTTCGTTTCCTGGTCGTGTAGTTGTTCAGTATACTAAACTGAGGTGACCATTAATGATAAACAATTGTTGGTGTTGCTTGTTACTTGGCTAGTACGTTCCCTTCTCTTCCTTTCCCCCTTTCCTCACCTTCCCTCTCGACATAGACTTGTTAGCCTTTCGCTATACGACAAGAGTCACTCACCACTATTCTAGAGACATTTCACGCCTTTTCCTCGTGAGTGGTTCTCTCAGCCTGCATTTATTTATTTATTCATTCATTCATTCATTCATCGTCGTTATCATATTTATTGTTATTACTATTATTATTATCATCATCATCATCAAATTCTCTTGCCTCTCACTCTTCTTGATCGTCATCGGTAATAACAGTATTGTTATCGTGACTATTTTTCTCGCTTTTCTCCTTCTCCTTCTACACTAAACTGCACTGCACTACACCACATTATACTACACAATACACACTACACTGGCAGGTAGATAGTATTACTGACTCCACTCCCGTGCCATGTCGTGTCGTGTCGTGCTGTCGTGTCGTCTCATCCCCATCATCTCGTCCCGTCCCGTCCCAACCTTGCCACTAGACCCACCGGGAATTATAATTATACAACTACTGCCATCCCACGTAACCGCTATACTGTACTGCTACTATACTCAGCCTGCATGACATGCGGCAACGTCGAGTTTCCCGCCGTCTAACTACACTACATACCTACTTATAGTATCTTACCCACCCTGCCTACTAGCTCCCTAGACCTAGGCTCTCATGTCCTATCCTGATATTACATTCATATTCCTTATAGTCCATCACCCTGTCCACCCTGTCCACCCTAAAAGCAAAATCTGCGATACTTTGCTACATACCTTATCCCTTCTTGCCCAGGCTACCACAACACCCACATACGCAGTCCACCTTCGACAACATGCTGGACGGACTGACCCGGTGGTAGACTCGACGTGAGCCTCATCTTGCCTGTCGGGACTTGCTTCTACTCGCCGCCCACGGCTTGTCGAGCGTGCCAACGGGTTTGGGCGCCGTGGGGGAGAGACCAATAGACACGAATAGGGACGACGAATCTGCTCAGATCACGGCTCGCTTTTCGGACTGGTTTCGTATACACTAACGGCTCGCTTGATTACTACGACGGAATCCTCTCGTCGACCCCATTCCCACCAGTCGGTTCATCGATTATCTCACATCCGGGATAACCACGAGCACGGCTTACATAGTCTGTCTGTCTATCCGTCTGTCTGCGCTGTACTAGTACTAGTACTTCGACAATACATTGGTCTGTCATCCCTACCGATTTGGTCGCGGTCACACTTCTCGACTACTACCCATCCCCACACTCTCTCGCCCGGCCCAAGATTCCCACGAACGCCAGACAAAACTTACGAGCACGGCATCATCGGGCGGTTTGTGGCGCTTGTGTTTTTGTTGGCTCTCTCGTCTCCTTTGGACTCGTCGTGCTCTGTTCATTCCCGTATTCCGGTGTTCCGCGAATACTGCTGCCGCTGATTGCCGAATCTTGCTGCTGCGTCGCTGCTGGTGACTTACACGGGAAGTCAGCCTGCCAGCCAGCCAGCAGCGGGCCATCATCCGTTGTCGAGCACAACCACGACCAGCCGAGAGCAAGCAAGCAAGCGATGCCCCCTCAGCCACCATCGGCTAGCCAGGTTACCAGCAGTAATAGCAGCAGCAGCAGCAGTAGCACTAATCTTACCAGCATTGCACCCGCGTCGACCGTTGCGGCCTCGACCGCGGCTCCTATTCCTTTTATCACGGCCGCTAGCAGTAGCAGTAGCTGTAGTAATAGTGCTATTAGTACCAGTATATTGACCGTTGCGGCTTCCACCACGGCTGCCGCTGCCGCCGCCACCACTCCCACTCCAACTCTCCTCACTCCCGCTCCCGCTCCCGCCTCCATTACCACCACCACCTTTCCCACCACCATTCCCACTAGCACCGCTACGCCAACGCCAGGCCCTGCAGCTCCGACAGGGGCGAGCGCGCTCAAGCGACCGGCTGCATCCGATCTGCAGCGCATTGCCGGTACCAGCGCCACGCCGTCCAAGAGGCAGGCTACTGCTAGTAATTACAGCGCGCGATCTATCAGTGCCAGTGCCAGTGCCAGTGCCAGTGCCAGCGCTACCGCCGCCGCCGTCGCCGCCGCCACTACCAGTACCGATCCGAGTCGCTTCGAGTCACCCGCACTACGATCCCCCCATCCCCAACTGCACTTTTTCAAGCCATCGCCGGTTGCGGCCACCGTCATGGCCAGGATGCCTGCTCCCACCCCCGTCCCCGCCCTCATCACCGAGGACCAGCTGCACGACCGGACCCCCGAGCAATTGATCGCCACCATCCTCCAGCTGCAGAGCCAGCATCAGCAGTTCCTCGTGCAGATCAATGCCCAATACGAGGCTATCAGTCAGCAATTAACCGATCTAAGGACCAGCCTCGTCGCCTCCCATCAGGCTGCTGCGTCGGTTCGTTTAATCACCGTGCTTTATAGCCTTCCAGATGCCCGTGCCGTTGCTGACTGTTTATTTGCTTTCCCCGCTACTATAGGCTCTAAGCAGCTCTCAAAACCAGCCCGTGCGATCCATCGTACCACCGCCTCCCATACCTCTACAACAGACCGCCATCCCTCCGCCACCGCGACCGCCCACGCAAACGCCCTCACGCCCCACGCCTCGCGTACCGCCCGCCTCTCCCAGCCACCACATTGCTCCCAGATCTTCCGTGTCGGCATCAACGCCAACGCCTGCCGGTCCCCCGCCGTACGATTACCGTACCGTAGCCACAGTTGAGGAGGTATGGAAGGAGTACCGGGAAGGTCTAGGTGGCCAGATGGCTATAGAGAAATTAGACTCTCTATGGGGATCGAGATGGCGGCCGGAGCCTCGTGGCCGGACCTGGTATTCGAGGCGAAAGGTCATCTGGGATAAGATTCGGGAGTTCATAAACGAGGGCATGGATGAAGAGGCCGCCGTACAAGAGGTCGAGAAGCTCCGCGAGGGAGGCACTATCAATAAGCTAATTCGCATGCTACAGGATGAGAGGAAGGACAAGGGCGCGGGCGATGATGGCACGGTAGCCTAGGATCCCCTTCATAATCATAAACGGCTGGCGTTCTTGGAGGCAGCATTGATACCACGCATAATTGGGGTTGATTGCATTGGGATGGGAAATGGATTGATCTTGGGCTGGATATATTTCAGGCATGCTTCTACGAGCCATATCACATCGATATGATAGAAGCCTGCAAACTACCTTGCACGAGGGTGAGTACGACAAGGCGATACTTCGTTAACAGCCAAATCGACGGTCAATACACATCTTTGACCAGCGTCTGTACTTATTCCTCCAATACTCAGCAGAAATCAGCATGATGTAGATGCTTACGCTTTCCTCAACCGGTTGTCACAATCACGGAATACGAGTTGCTCACCTACCGATAACTACGATTGCAATACCTGCATATGAGGTCAAACAAGCAAACCGCCTCTTGTCGGGGGCAGTCGCTGGTACTATTACATCGGTGGCATGTTCTATCTTCTCCATGAAACAAAACAGCAAGCTCGGGTCACTTGGATTACTTATCTCACTGAATAAAGTTACCCATCTTTCTCGAACAGCACTAAGCTTACCATGCAACGGGATGGCCATATATGTTTAGGCTCGTAGTATTATGTATGCACTACTGCTAAATGCATGCAGTCATAATGAAGTGACTATAGGCACGCCTTCAAGCTTGAGGCTTCAACATCTCAATAACCAATAGTCGCATCAGGTATTATAACTAGGAAGGTTGATGCAATGCCACCTAGATAATGATCGTTACAGTAAGCATGTTCGCAATATGCCGTCGCAGAACTTAGGGTGCCGATACCTGAAATCATTTACAGTGCGGTGCTGTAACGAAGGCTGTAGTAGAGGACATGGAAGAAAATACAAATATGAAACCCCAAGTATGTCTAGGTATGATAACAACTATCCACCCCATAATCAAGTAGGCATACTCCAACGGACCGGTCACCGATGGCCGATGTAGCCACTTGATATCGAACAGCGCAAGAAACCCGGCGGAATCCGACAAGAGTACCATGTTTCATACAGCTTTATACCCATGAGCGCAAGAGAATCCCACCCCATGAGAGCTGATAGCTGAATGATTAGCCAAGTCTCGCCGACACCCCCTGTCGAATTTCCCACGATACGTAAACTACCGCTTGTTAGAACATTAGTACTGTAACTTGCTAGGATGACCGCATGCATGAAAGAAAGAACGGAAAGGAAAGAAAAGAAAAGGGGTCACAGTTTCTTCCTTCTTGCTGTCTAAAAAAGCTATGAGTTATGTTCGGTCTTTTGCCGTCCAAATGAGGCATACCTATCATGGATCTCCCAGTCATATACGCCTCTCTTTCTTCTTCCTTTTGCTCTCTCCAGAGACATCGACATACTTCTCATGTTGACAACATCAGCATCCGACAGTGGCCGCGCAGTCTCTCGTGTTACAAAACTAGGTACGATATCCGCAGTCCTAGAGCCATCCCCAGACATTGCTACAAACCTGCAAATTTCGACCAGCAGGAGTTTCTCAAATCTACCCATCAGGTTGCTTCGTTGATACGGAGGTTCTCTGCCGATGCTGCAGCAAATTTAAGATTTATAATATTGGTTGTGCTGGTGGACTACCACCACTTTCACGTTAAGGGGACTATGAGCCTGCCACGTGCGTGTTCCGCAGAATATTTCGACTTTCTTTCTCACATGGTGCATTTCTTCTAGACTTGTGTCGACCCCCATCGTCATTCGACCGATTTCGCGGCTCAAGACTCTCTAATTAAGATATAGTCGCTCTCACGTCATGGTGATGACACTATTACCAATTTACAAAGCTGGTATTACTCACATTTCTCGCTCAACTTACCGTATACCGGTATACAAGGGCGGGCCAGAAGCTCGGGGTCGGACACCCTGGTCGAGCAGCAATGCGAAGGACAAGTCTCATCAACAAATCGGAAGTCAATATCAAGTTCACGTCGGTGGGGTTATGGTCTTGGCCATGAGGGCAATGGTCCGATTCTAGAGACTAGGTATCCCTCGGCGACGACCTGAGCCCATTACTTTGAAAACGTAGTCTGGAGTCTCAGTCTTATCCTATCTAGCAACTACGGGAGAATGATGGGGGGTTAATACAAACGCTAGCCGATATGGTAGGCACTAAACCATGTAAAACTAGAAACTGAAAAGTGAAGGTTCAAATCATACCACCACTATCAGATTAGGCAACATCACAGACACAGTATCCACGAACACTACCAGTATTCAAGCACCCACAAGCACCCACGAAGTTTCCCTACACCGATCAAGTTCATTTGGGATCGGATCCGTCTTCAAATCAGTACCGCTTAAGGGCCTCGAGAGCAAATATAAGCGGAGACACCAGCGATACTACGCTTTCCTACATCCAATCTGACAAACAGGTCAGTATGGGGGGCATAAATTTTGGGACCCGCAACTGCGAGACGAAACTTGGAAGAAGCACGTTCAGCAGCGCTGAGCTCATTAGCTGACATCGTAGCACCGAGTGAAGAGCCTACGTAGTGGTCACGAACCCTGGCCCTTGCCCCTCTACCATGAGCCCCCCAAACTGACTCTGGTTGTACGACTTCGTAAAGGATCGTCGAATATTAGAAAAGCAAAGACGCCGACTTCAGGCGTTCTTAGCAGCACACACAAGGATGGAGAGTATCATTCCGGTCAAGACTCATCGAATACATAAACCCGTCGGCCACCTTATAATGATATCGTCATCACTCACCCGCTTCGCATATTGCCTAGTCCAAGAAAGGAGCCTGTAGAAGGCAGTTATACGGGAATCCATGTGGATAGTGGTACGGACAGTTGTACCAGTAGCCACGTGGGCCTGTGTGGTTGCTCCGATTCTGATAGTCCAGGCAAGGAGAATCGATACAATAGGCAGTGAGTGTAACGCCTTGATATATTATTGTCTCTCCTTATTCATTAGGTAAATTAATACCCACGATGAGAGTCTCTCACGCTATGATTCGTAACAAGGGCGAATCCCAAAGTAATTCTGGATACAAACAGGTACAATTGCGGAAGACTTTGGCGAGACTTCCTCTCCCCCGTGTACAGCGCGCATTGTTGCCTCTGCTTTCCCTAATAGGAATGTATACTAACGCAGACAGCAGTAAACGTACCACACGGCCTACCTACTATTAATCCTGCCTATCCTATAAAGTAGCATGTAGTGGGGATATATGCAAATTGTATTCAGTGAATCTCGTTTTGAAGCCATGAAGGCGTATCGAATATGATATGGAACTAAAACCACCCCCCGCCGCCCCGAGGAAACTGTGCACCACTATACGTCGAAAACCCCCCCGAACTTACCGATATATCAGTAGAGTCAAAAACCTGGCGTTGCAGGTTCAACATGACCTGGGTATCTAAGGAGAAGCCATTTGACAACACTTTAGAATTCAACTCCCGGCTAACCATTTTTAGGTCTTGGCTACTCGGCTACCCATATATTAGACTATAACATGACAATAATGTGTGGTTGGCTAACATTTGTTACTCCCAGGTTAGGTGGTCATGATGTGGACAGCTGCACTGTTACAGTACTATACGTGTAGAGCAAGGGGGGTGAATTGTTCACCTCCAAGATCAGCAAGGCCGAGACCCCATAAACCTTGTGCAAAAGCAATGAACAATCCACACTCAAAACCTATCGTTCCTTGAACGTAGTCTATTTTGTCCTGACCCCCTCCTTCTCTCTTCGGTAAGAAATGCGCGTGCTTTCGATTTGTTTAGAATTCCTTAGGCCCACTCAGCCCGAAAGACTACCTCTCTAGTCACATACGAGGCACCAAGCAGGAAGGAGATGCCGCCGGGAAATATCTACATAAGCTCGCCATGGTTCCTACTTCGATCCTTTCCTCGAATCTAGGCTTCAACCCACGACCAAGGAGGCAAATGCGTCTCCTTTGTTTCTCGGTGCGGTCACCGTGATGTCTCAAATATTGACTACAACACGAGATCACCAAACGCAAAAAATATACTGGCTTATCTTCGCATTATTTCATAGAGTTAGTATTCTTGTGCGTTCGCCGAAAACAACGTTCTCCAGTATCATGTCCAAGGAGGATAGCTCAGCACATATATAGACAATGAATTCAACCCCATACAAATACAATATCTCCAGGGCTGTCCCTCCAACATCCTTGCTAAGAGAAGACATTCGGCTCTAATGCATAATAAGTCATTAATAATGGCTATCAAATCTGTGAGCTAACTCTTCGAGCTATGGCAGAAAAGGACAGAGCAGCCACCGCAACAACATAACAGCAGGCGATTTGCATAGGCGCAAGCATAGGTACCACTGTGTACGTGAAATAAATAGTAACGAAATGAATAACCAAAATCAAATATGTTTCCTACCTAAAAGACGGTGTGGTAGGTAATTCGAGATGTATGTACATGAAATGCTAATTTATTATTAGACCCACAACCTACTATGGTTCAACTCCAATACTACATTAATTGTCCTATAGTCGACTCACATCAGATTTACCGCATCTCAGCCCTATGCGATGAATAGTCAAGCCAGTCGCGAGAGTACGAGGGACTGCCTATATGACCCTATAAGTTTCCTACCAGGGTCCTGATATCATTGTTCCTACGATGAGTTTTGACTATTGTTATATATTTTCCTGCAGTCTTATCTAGATATAACCCCTCGTAGAACGCTTTTTTCTAGTAACCGACCATGAAAAAAACTGCCGTCTAGGCGAGCTCGAGAGTAGTCTAACAACCTACGATGCTTTAACAAAATAAACAAAATGCAATAGTAACCACTTGGCCATCGTAAAACTCATAGAGGACGCAGTATCTATTTTATTAGCTAGCTATATACGATCGCTCAAGGCGGAAGGTCTGGCACTATTGAAGAGACTTGAGGGAGCCTCGTACCTAAAAGAACCGTCTCGTAAGATATAGTTCACTTCCCTACCAACTGCTATGCATATGCATTTCATGCTATCAGGTGTGCCGATGTGGGCAAAGTTAGCCCTGGTAACTGAGTCATCAGTCGTCTCTTATTCACCACAATGCCAGGAAATACCGTTGGGTATCCCCGATGCGATCAAGAGGTAGGGTTCGGCTATTCACCTTTGGTTGGTTTAAGAGTAAACATTTTATGTAATAATTATCATACGATATAGATATGGCCTCGAGCCAATTTCTACCGCTGAATGCTCGATTGTAATCATTCACATGTCTGACGTTAATATTAGCCAGCGACGTACTAATAGTCTACTTCATAACTGACCCTCGACCCTCAATACGAAGTATACACGTTCATATTCAAGTTATTAAAAAGTCGTCCCATCGTGCTAGAGTAGTCATCAAGCCCTGTTCCCAGTATTGCTCAACTTAGTACCCGAAGGCATGTGTAGAGCTGAGAGCCATGATTTTAGCTTTGTACCGCTCATGAAATCGTGACCTTGAAAACCAAAGCTTGGCTATCGAGATTAAAGCCACTGTCGTCAGCATATGGTAGCTCGCCGCCGTTCATATACCCATCTTGGGTGATAAAATCGTTGTCGCTGAGGCTAAAGATAAAAAATTCACCATTGGGTGCTTCCGGATTGACTGGAACCATACCCAATGACTCCCACTTTTCGTTCTATGTTTGTTGTTAGTTGCGCTCTTGACACTGCGATTCATTGGATCGTTGAAGGAGGCGACTTGCTAGTAAACCGGGATCTGTATTCCCGCCGTTGTGCAAATTGAATCGACCGAGCTGCGCATTGACATTGAAGTCCAAAAAGCTGCAGTACTTCGCAGTCGTGATGCTGTCCCGTAAAGAACCGGTATCTTCGTCTGCAACGGCACACGTCGCATTTGCACAGTCATAACCACCCACGACCTTGATGTCCGTGGCATCCGAGATGTCGAAGACGTCAATCTGGCGGTATACAGACTCAGTGACCTCCTGGCCGTTCCCAGCGTCGGAGTCACGGGAGAGGACAAAGAATTGGCCATTCTCAAGGGCCAAAATTTCAGATTGGGCAGCTACCTTGGGGTTCTTGCTTGGTTTTGCCGTGGGATCATCGTATAGGGGTAGAGGCACAATCCACTCGCCTACATAGACAGGCGCCAGCTTGTCACTAACATCATACTTGAGGAACCGGGTGTATTCCTCTGTTTGTTTCTCGAGGCCCTAAAATTAAACAATCAACTAGAGGGCCACTGGCTGCTACATAATATAGAAGAGGGGTATTGTATTGCAACCAATTTCTGGGCTGCGGAATTGGACATACACCTTCCTGAACAGTTGCAGCTTGTAGCAGAGTGTATAGTGACTTGCCGTCAGCAGAGACGGTCAGGCCTTCGAATCCTATAATCACACAATAGTTATTAGCAAGGGTTTTTCATGCTACTTGCGTTATTTGAGGGTCTGTCGCACCGTGGTTGTTGTCACGGCCGGTGTCAGGATCCGCTGGTGTGATATCATCACCAGCCCCATCGTCGACATAACGTGGAGGACTATCAGCTGAGAACGAGTCCGTGCCGTTTCGTTTTGGTACAATGGCTTCTGGTGGGCGGATGGCAGTAATCATCGTCCCCGTAGGGCTGAAGAGATCTAAAGTTATGTGATGAGAAACACGTCAGGTGTCCGAGATTCTGGTCAACTAACAAATATATGGCCCATACTCATCAGAGACCCAGAACGTTCCATCGTCGTTAACACTTCCACGTCAAAATTAGTCATTTCCTTTAACAGTGACTCTTACAATTCTTGGGATTCAACCGCCAAGCGGATGGAATTGTCATAACACCGGGCCAATGACCACGACCCCGTATAGTACTTACTAAAGTCCTTCCGGATCTATAGCGATTCGCTTTCCTCCTGGCCCATCACCGCCAAACCCGTCGCCATCATACGTGGCCACGGGTAGGTCGGGAAAGCCGGGATATGAGATGTATCCGGTTGGGTCACCGTCCAAACCCGTGCCAGGAGTGCCATCCGGACCCGAGAACTTGATTGTATCTATGTACCGAAACTCTAGATTTGGGGCGGAGGGCATTGAAATAGTCGCATTATATTGGGGTGTGAGGGATATCCTAAATTTGTGGACTCGTGGATTGTAGTTAAGGGTACCTTCCGTATTCCTATTTCCCTGTCAATATGATTTCGTGCCTACTCAGCAGTGTGCTTCAAGTTATGTTGATCGGGGCACACTTTTAGTATCGAGGTCATGGAAGGGTTTCTACGGAATAAACAAGAAGACTTTCAAATTATGACACCTTGTTTGTGCCACGCGTGAATGACCGGGCCGGCCCAATGTTTCTCAACATGGCAAGATGGATTTCTGGCTAATATTAGAAGGTTTACACTCACCAGCCTCTGTCGGGGAGGGACCATAGAATACCCGAATAAGTTCCATTGCATTGTTTCTTCCACGCGCTCTTCTCAAGATGCAGAGAGGAGCCTAGCCCACCTAGCGTATCACCAAACTTGTCGACTGCATTTGAAGGCACAAATCCATAACCGGCAAGCTCGTCGTATACGTAACTTATGCCGTTACATGTTGTACGGTTGACGCCGGCGGTTCGACTTTCAACGGCAGCGCCGGAAGCAAAGGCGAATAGTGCCGGCAGGAGGAGAGTGCCGATTGACATACTGGAACGTGCAATAAAATTATAAATCCACATACGAAGGCAAACTGGTGGAAGGAGAGAGCAGATACAAGCGGACGGGCAATGCAAATCTAGGACACCCTAGCCTCATGATTCATGAATACTGACTGCGTAGGTGGGTTCTTAGTATTTAATCACGCTGGTTGCATGGTTCGCAAGCTTATATACACCAGATGCGACTCTATCAGCATACTGGGTAGGTAGCACGTACGTATGCGCACTCATGTCAGCTTCTTCGGCTAACATCTACGAGGATGGAATAGGGGACAGCGCCTCTCTCAAGAAGGTAGGTCGCATCTATTGCGCAGCTTGATCCTAGCAAGCGAATTGGGGTTGTATACGCCAGGTTAGCCTAGTCGCAGACAGCAAATGATAATACATTGTACAGCGCGCATGCAACCGGGCTCTTGTAGGTGGAAGAACTTGCCTCGCCAAACACGTTGCACGTAGGCTAGATTCCCATTGGGCAATGCCTGTCTAGAGCGAGGACGTGGGGTGTTGCGTTTTTTAGCCGGAGGTTTTCTGCATTACAAAGTAATAAGAATAAAAAACCTAACATTAATATTAAATAAACTATTAGGTTTAAAAGTGCAAAAAGGTATTATTAGTCTTAAAATAAAAAAAAAATGTTGTTTTTATATTAGTAAAAGCTATTTAACTAGCTAATAAAAATAAATATAATAAAGGTTAAGCTATTTTATAGCTTTATAATTAGTTAAATTTTTTAAAATATAAGCATTATAAATATAATTTAAAAAAAATTACTTTTTTATTTTTAATTAAATTATTTTTATATACTATTAATTAATTATTTAAATTTTATTATTTTTTTATATTATATTATAAAAAATTTATTTTTAGTTTTTAATTTTTTTAATAGTTATTTTTTTAAAATTAAATAATTAATATAATAAATTTTATTTACTTTTAATTTAAAAAATTTAATTACTTAGCTTATTAAAAAAACATTTTTAAAAATTAATAAAAAAAACTTAAATAAAATTTATTTTAAAAAATATTAAAATATTATTTTAATTTTTTATTTTAAAGTTATTTAATTAAACTTATTTTATTATTATTTTTTTATATATTTATTTTTAAATTAAAATTAAAATCTTTTAAATTTATTAATATTTTAATTTATTTAATATTTTTTATTAAAATATTAAAATATTTTTACTTAAGTTTTTTTTTTTACTTTTTATATTTTTTTATATAATTAAAAAAGCAAGATTTTAATATTAATATATTATTTTAATTTGTATTTTTAATTAATAAATTATATATTTTTTTTTTATTTTTTATATTTAAAAAGTTTATTTATTTAAGCTTAAACATTTATAAATCTTTAAATTTTTTAAAAATATTTTAAACTTTTTTTTATAGCTTTAATTAAATAAAAAAAAAATTTATTTTACTTAAAAGTTTTATAAAATTATATATTTAAATATATATAATAATTTTTTTAATATTAAAAAAATCTTTTTTTAAATAAAATAAATAATTAAATTAAAATAATTTTAAACTTGTTTTTTTATTTATATATATTTTTTTAGTTAAAATAAATAATTATTATATTAAAAAAAAGCTTTTAATAAATTTATTTATAACTTTATAAGTTTATAAAATAGCTTTAAATAATTATATTTAATAAAAAGGTTATATTTATATTATAAATAGCAGGCGACGTAAAAATTTTATTAATAATAATAAATAATTTATTTATTAAAAACGTAATAAATATATAATTAAAACTTACTAGTAATATAATTATAACTTAATAACGCTTTTATAAAAAACATATTATTAAAAAGCTTGTAGATTTAAAAAATGCTATAAATAAAATATTAAAATTTATATTATAGCTAGTAACTATTAAATAATAAAATAAAAAAAAGATTTTTTTTAAAAAAAACGTAAAAAAAACGCAGCTATTGCGTATAATTTAAAATATTTATATAAAATAAATCTAAAGAAAATATATAGTAATTATTATAAAATTAATTAATAAAAAATAATAAAAAAAATCGATTATTTATATATTATAATTTAAATAAAGCTTTATAAAAAGCTTTTAAATAAGCGTTTATTTTAATAATAATAAACTTAATTAAAAGCTAAGCGTAAATAATAGCGGTTATATAATTAAATTATATTAATAAAGCTAGGCTTATAAAAAATAATAAAAAATTTTTAATTAAAATAAATAATTAATTAAATAATTTTTAAAAAAAACGCTAATAAATATTATTAAAGCTATAAATATAGCTTTAGCTAAAAATAATATAATAACAGCTAAAAAGTTATAAAGTAAGAATATAATAATAATATTTAAAAATATAATATTTAAAAAGGCTAGTAATAAAAAATAAATTATTAAAGCTTTTAAAAAACGCGAAAATATAAAATAAAAAAGTTATAATAATAATTAAAAAAATATTTATAAAGTAAATTTAAAAAATATATTTTAATAAAATATTATTATAACCAGGGTTAAAAAACTAATATTACTAGTTTAGTATTTAATAATACTAATATTAGTCTAGTTTAGTATTTCTTAATACTAGTACTAGACTAGTATTTTAAAATCAATACTAGTATTAGTCTAGTTTAGTATTTGCTAATACTAGTACTAATACTAGAATATTAAAAATACTAGTAAATACTAGTACTAATACTAGTGTTGAAAATCTTTGAAAATTTATATATAAAAACCTTAATAACTTTACGAATATTATAGCTATAAGCATGTAATTTAAAAATTTAAGCTATTAATTTAATAAAAAATCTAATTATATTTTTTATAATTTTATTATTATTTTATTTATAGCTATATTAAAAACTACACTAAAACTTTAGCGCGGTTTTTATTTTATTAAAAAAAGAAAATAATAGTAAAATTATAAAAAATATAGTTAAATTCTTTATTAAATTAATAGCTTAAATTTTTAATTATATGCTTATAGCTATAATATTAGTAAAATTATTAAGGTTTTTATATATAGATTTTATATAAGAATTTAAAATAGCTTACGTAAGTAAATAGCTTACTTATATAAAAAATGCGTTATATAAAACTTTTATTGTTTATAAAAAATCTATAAAAAAAAAGGATTTTAAAAATATATATCTTTATATTATAAATATTTTATTAAATTAAAAAACTAAATATTATATATATATATATATAATAATATTATTATACTAGTATTTAACACTAGTATTTTAGTATTACTAGACTAGTATTTCGAAATACTAGTTTTATATTAGTCTAGTATTTAATAATACTAATACTAGTTTAGTTTAGTATTTTTTAATACTAATACTAGTCTAGTATTTAAAAATTAATACTAGTATTAAAATACTAGTTTAATATAATATTATAGTTTTTATATTATTGTATTTTTTTTTAACCTTATAGCTTGCTAAAACTTTGCTAAATAATATTTTAATATAAAGCTAGCTATATATAATATAGCTAACTTTTTAATTAAAGCTAGTTTATATGCTTTTAAAAAGCTGTTAAATAAAAAGTTTTTATTAAATATTTTTTAAAAAGCTAAAAATTAAATTAATAATATTATATTTTTGGTTTTAGCTAATATATTTATTTTAAAGCGCTAATAGCTATTATATATTAAGTTTTTAGCTAAAATATTAGTTAGGTTTATAAACGGCGCTAAAAAAAAACGTTTTGCTAATAAAATAGCTTTTTTTTTAAAAATATTAGCAATTGCTAGTTTTTTTTTTATGCGCTAACCTAGCTTATTTAGCTAAGCTTTATAATAATTTTAAGTTTTTAAATATTTTTGCTAAAGCTTTTTTTTAGTTTTATTTTTAACCTTTAGTTATTTTTTTAGCAAAAGCTTGCTTTTTTTTTTTAAGCTTTAGCTAAGCTATAATAATTTTTTTATTTTTAAACTTTTTATATAATTATTTAGCC
>MU380317.1:0-84523 GCA_022495085.1 Xylaria sp. FL1042
AAATTTAAAAAACTTTATTTTAGTTTAAAAAATAATATATATTAAACGTTTAAAAATTAATATATTTATTATTTATATATTATTTTAAAAGCTTAATAAAAGCTTTAATAATTAATTTAGTTAAATTATAACGCTAAAAAAAAAAAAAAAAATTAAAAGCTTAAATATAAAAATTAAAGCTTAAAAAATAAAAAAAGGTTTATTTAAAGCTAAATTAGCTATTTATTAATATTAAAGCAGTCTTTTAAATAAAAAAAATAATATAATTAATAAAAAAATAATAATTTATATAAGTTATATTAAATTTAAATAAAAACTTAATAAAATTAAGCTTTAAAAGTAATAAAAAAATAAAAAAATATATTTAAATTAATATAGCTTAATTTAGTTAATTTAAGTTAATTAATTATTAAGATAATTTATATATTATATAAAAGTGCTGCTAAATTAATAATGCCTTCAAGGTGGGCCGTTGGGGGGGTAGGCCGTTGTTAGGTGGGTTATCTTATTAGACAGAGATAACGCCCGCCCCGCAAGCACCACTCCTCTCGAGAGCTTATGGGATACATAGAGGAGAGGCGGTGGCCACTATTAATGGGACTGGTCTAGCCTATTCCACACCGGAATATATCATAGTGGTTTTTAAACAGCGGTATACCATCACCAGGATGGTTGGGTGATACCCGCCGTCATTGTAAAGAACCCTTCGCCCCAATTCGCCTTAAGACCCGTTTAGATGAAACTGTCAAGCCTTACTCAACTTCCGCAGATAGCTTTAAAAGCTATGTATCAAAAGATATTCCTCGGGGACGTTCAAGGCTTAACAATTTCTTCTGTTAACTTCTGCGCTTCTTTTCATGTTCTCATCTAAGTAGCACTCTCTCACCCCCTCCCATCCATTCCTGCCAAATCCTACCTTCTCCGGGTCGCACAGAGCGAAATGTTCTGGCAACTGCCGGCGCAGGACGAACATATCGCCCTGAAGACCATCGCGATCCTAGATAAGAATCTCGTGACTGGTAGCTGGATCAACTGCACAGGTTTCAAACGCCCAAAGTAATCGTGAGGTCGCCAAGAACAGTGGTCGTTCCGACATGGACTCCCGGATATAGGCGCCGAACAGGAGGTGGCCGCGCTGCGAAACGTCACTATTGCCTGCTGCTTACTCACCTATGTGCGTGTCATTGTCCACCGCATAAGGTCGAACATGAGTAGGTTGGGGTACCGTGTGTCTATTTCTCTCCGGATCCCGCTGACAAGGACTGGTATATACCTCGCGTGTCGAGATGTGAATGTACTGGTTTTAGACCCAGCGTCATGGCTGGCCAACAGTGCCAAACAACAAGGTCTCGATTGACCAGTTAAAGGATATACTCCTCTCAACTCTGTCAAACTTCCCAAAGTTGAAGAGAGAAGGGAAAAACTTCGCCCTCGAGCTCACTACCTTCATATTACATAGTCTCACATACGAGGGGGTGATTAGTGTAAGTGACACGCTGAGTCAGCAGACACCCTCATACTAACTGTTCAATATCGCAACTCGAATGAAATAATTCAAAATCTGGGATACCCCCCGTGGGCTATTGTAACTAACCGCTAGCATCTCAAACTGGTTGTCATGAACTAGAACCATATCTTATTCTGTTACACTTTTTGTTTATTACACTGCAAATTTGAGAAAAACAAGGTTGAGAGAAAAAAAAAAGAGAGAAAGGTTTAGCTGCGGTAGCCATAAGCCCAGGGTTAATCTAGGTATATATAACCTGAGCCAACAAATAATTCCTTTTTTTCTCCTCCTAGGAATATATTACAATGAAAATACTATACATTCTTATACCCATATTTACGATACCTGATTAATTCTATGTCATACCTTAGTTTCATTGTGATAGGTACTTTCTAGAGCGGGATGTAGCACTAAAGTAGATCTAAGGGTAAAAGTGTTTGTGGAATAGACCTTTTTCCTTCTGAAAGGTCCGTCAAAACATCAATCTCTATTCATTAGCCTTCTCAAAGGCTTGGACCCATTCATTCACCTCTCGGTCCAGTCCTTGTATTTCATTCATCCCACAGACCTGGAAGACTTGCGCTGGAGCAACTCCTTCGTAACTCTCTTCTACCATCCCCCCCTTAAGCGCTCGCAGAGCCTTGGTGATACCAAAGTAAGCCGGTAGTAGACATAAGGCGGGGTATATCATGATGCCGAGGCCGTGCTGCTCTGCCTCTTTTGGTGTGACCTTGTAGGCTTGAGGCGAACCTTGTACCATATTATGCAGTGTGGCTACTCCAGTGCCACGGAATGCATCACAATAAGCTTCTAGCTGCTCTTTCGTGGATATTGCCTCCAAAAAGACTACATCAGCTCCCACTTCAACGGCTGCCTTGAGCCGACGAAGAGCCTCGTTGAAGCCGTGAGTCGCAAGTGAGTCGGTACGAGCAATGATCACAATATCACTTCCCCTCCTCTTTCGCACTTCCACTGCCGCTTTAATTCGCGAGAGATACTCGTTCAAGCTAACACACTCTTTCCCCTTCAAATGGCCGCATTTCTTAGTAACGACTTGGTCTTCCAAATGGAAACCAGCAACTCCCGCGGTGATGTACCGCTCAACGGTCCGGGCGACGTTGGCGGCTGTGCCATACCCGGTACTATTTAAAACTAGGTATTAGCTATTCGTTTCACAGAATAAGGATGTGTTCACCTGTAGTCTAATAGTAGTCACCAGGGAGTTGTGAAACCTCGTGCAATAACAAGATCCATAACCCCAACGTAAGATTAGTCGCTCTCTGGCTGTTTCCCCTGAACGGTAAAATCCGCAGCAAAGCTATCGGGGAACAGAGGGGTAATGACCCCTCAACAAGCTAGAGGGAGGAAAAGGGAAATTTAAAGCGTACTCCGCATCTGCGATCAGGGGCGTCTTCGGATCAATATTCGCAATCATCCCCGCGGTGTCGACCATTTCTGTTTGCGTAGCGAGCCCAAGGTCTGCCATTCCGATGCGGGACATGGACACGCCAGCGCCCGTCATGTAGAGGCATTCAAACCCTTCTGCGAGGGCCATGCGAGCTGAAAAGCCATCATACACCCCAGGGCATATGAGTGTTTTACCGGTGGCAAGAAGCTGGCGAAGTTGCCCGCCTGGTGATGAACTGGGTTCTTGTTGGCGAGACATATTATAGGAACTACCAGGTCAGATTATTACCGCGCTATCCGGAATTTATGATGCAATGTTACTTGAATAAACTGTAGAGGGGGAGGCCGGGTAAAGGATAATATAAGCTCAGGTCTAGAGTAGAATACCCCATAGAGTATAATCAAGCCGAACACGGACCGATACCACGTCGATGGGCGACGCGTCGGTTCGAGTTCGAATATTTAATACAAATTCGCTACTAAACACTACATTGTCTCAACGAACCTCGCCTTCTCGCTTTTCGGCCTAAACTTTCTACTTATGCGCTTGAGGTTCATCAATTGAAACCGATCCGGCTTACACCTTGGCTGATCTCCACCGCCGGATTTAAAAACTCCCATCATTGGCTACACCAAACCGATCTGCAACTACTGATCACGGTCATTGTTGTTGATGTGTGAAACGCCACCATCACAACCCAGCTTAAGCGCTTCGGTTCCGGCCGGCCACCTATCACATTACAACTTTCCCCTCTAATTCGCTACCGACGAAAAGCGAAATATCGAAATGAGGCCACAGATTGGTGGTCACGCTGAACAATGCAGAGACCAACGAATTTGGAGAAGTTGGAGATAAATACCACTGGTAATCATCAGAGTAGAGCCATTACTGCCCACACGCAGCTCTCCCTCCGTTTTATAATGAAGTTTGAGACGTATTCTCACCAGTCACAGGCTAAAGCTCTCTCATGAAAATTAACTGTCGCGAAATGGATCGCAGTAACATAACGGTTCAAATTCCTGTCCTGGCTGACAGCTTGACTGCTGCTGAGCAAAATTGTTTGTCAACAATACATGCCGCCGAATCAATCACGTTCAAGTTTGAAGCCTTTGAGCAAGGAGAGTATAAAAAATCCGATTCGAACCTTATTGGGTTCCTGAAGCTTATCGAGTCATGTATCGCTTCATACGACAGCCTCCAGGAGCTTTGCGTTGCTATTCGTAGCGCAATCCAGTCATGTTTGCTACCCAGTGATTTCGGTGGCATGGAACTAACCACATCAATGGCACTTTCTGCTGAGGTCGAGGCCCAGATTCAGTTTCTTTTATCTACGTATTTGGAGGCAGCTAAGTCTGCTGAGAGGTCCCGTCATGAACCTAGGCCGCTTAGTGAAAGACCTCTGGGAAGAAGACCAATGTCAATGGCCGAGAAGATTTTCGCCGCACATGACGTTTCGCGAAAAGGCTGGGTGAAAGCAGGCGAAGTGATTCAAGTTGCTGTTGATTGGGTTTTAGCTTCTGAGCTTTCCTGGGCTGTAAGTAATTATCATGTACCACCCCTGCCGGTGACCATCCATGCTAATGTATCACCATCCGTGGCGCGAAGGGTATGAAAAAGGTATATGACTCGGTTGGGCGACCGGGCATCTTCCGCAATGATCGGTTTTGGCTCGCAGGTGATCATCGTGTTGAACCAGCTTTGTATGATCTCCCCGATGTCAAAAGGCTCATGGACGCCAGTCGATTCGCCCATCAAGAGTTCAAAATGACAGAGTTCCAAGGGTTCAATGTAATTCCAAATCTCCCATGCTAAAAGGGAACCAGGCTAACGAAGAGTCTCTCACATAGTACACCATCATGCACACAGAATTCGTCCGCGAGCGTGCTTTACCTGGTCAACTTATTATTGGCGCTGACTCTCATTCATGCTCCGCAGGGGCGGTTTCCTGCCTTTCGATCGGAATGGGTGTTGCCGATGTTGTCATGCCCCTTATCACAGGTCAAACGTGGTTTACCGTGCCTGAAACAATCTCTATTCGTTTCGTTGGACGTCCTCCCAGGGGGATTGGTGGGAAGGATACGATCCTATATATTTTGAAAGAATTTAAACGAAACACAATCGCCGCAGAGAGGATTGTTGAGTTTAGTGGACCTGGACTCAAGTACCTATCTGGCGACGCTCGGTTCGCGATTGCGAATATGTGCACTGTAAGTTTGATAGGCTATGCCGCGGTACATGAAAAGAAGTACTGGGACAGTTGTTCTTTCATGTTAGCTCTTTATTAATAACCTGGGATATAGGAGTTCGGCGCTGTAACCGGGATCTTTGAATCGGATGAGAGGACACTCGAATACATTTCGAGGCGAGTAAGACGCAAGTATCGTTCCAATGCTGTTTACTTCCGCGCGGACCCCGATGCCGAATATGCGGAACAGCATGTCATCGATCTATCTCAAATTAGCTCGTTCGTCGCTATTTGTCCTTCCCCGGATAATGTAGTCCCAGTCACTGAGGTCCAAGGTTATGAATTGGACGGTTGTTTCATCGGTGCTTGCACAACTGCCGAGGAAGATTGTGAGTGAACCTTGTATTATCTTTGTCGTACAAGAGCCGCTACCATGAGCGAAATTTCGAAGAATTACGCCATTAAATTTGCAATTCCAAACCTTTTTCGTATATATCTGAAGAAATATTACTAACTTCAGTTGTTAAAGTGGTTATCGGGGCCCTAATCCTGCGGGCGGGCCTTGATCAAGGGTTTGAACCAGTTGGCAAAGGCCGACGAGTCGTCGTGCCGGGTTCACGGCCAATCCGTCATAAGTTAGAAGACCTTGGGCTTCTTGACGTCTACCGCCGAGCTGGTTTCAACATTGGTGTCCCAGGTTGTTCAATGTGTATCGGTCAGGGAACCGATCAGGCCCTCTCAGGGGAGCGCTGGCTGAGCTCTCAAAACCGTAACTTCAAGAACCGAATGGGGCCAGGTATGTTCAGTCTTCATTTCTTGTGTATCTTTTCATAGTAGCTCTCGCGCGATGTCGTACGTCCCCCTTAATCTCGCTTACAATTTCGCTCTCCATAGGTTCTATTGGCAACATTGCAGCAGCAGCAACGGTAGCAGCCTCATCATTCACGATGAAGATCACGGACCCCCAATCACTACTTGATCGACTTAATCCTGATGAGCTGACTAAATACTTATTGTATAATCCGATCAAAGACTCTCCGGATATACTGGAAAAATTTCACCTTCAAGGTGAAGACGAACCGGGAGCGACAGCGGTAGAAGGTGGTAATATTCCGTATTATGAACCCTATGGTACCGACGCTGAGGAGGATACATCCTCCTCAGAAACTGACTCTTTGTCGTTGCCGAGCACTGCGTCATCCCCGGTGCAAGACCATTTCCCCACAAATTTGAACCCGAATTCAGCGGAAATAATCAAAGGGAAGGTCATGAGATTGGGAGATTTCATTGACACTGATGCCGTAAGTACAGCTTGAAAGTACCAACCCATGGGCCTCGAATATGATGGACACCACTACCCAATCCTTATCATTGCACTCACAATTATCATTCATATGTGAAACTAAATGATGACATCAGATTATCCCTACCAGCTTCCTACATCTTTGCGAAACAGATGACGAATGGGGCTCGCATTGTATGGAATACTTTATGCCCGAATTCAGAGATCTTGTTCAACACCAAGGCCACAACATTATTGTGGCGGGAAAAGGTTTTGGAGTTGGATCTTCTCGTGACGTTGCAGTAAATGCTCTCAAAGGTTGCGGTATTAAGTGTGTGATCGCCGAATCGTTTGCATTCATCTATGCTAGAAATCAGCCGAATATCGGGATCCTAGGGATCCAAGTGCCTCGTGGGAATGATGGGAGGGACTTGTATGATATTGCACAAATGGGATTGGATATCGAGGTCGACATGGATGCCTCGGTCATTCGGTGTGGGGGAGGTGAGTTTCATTTTGAGCTCAGCTTGATGGAGAAGCAACTCATACAAGTTGGTGGGATCAAGAAGGCGTTTGAAAGGTTTGGGAAAGGCTTGTTCGATCAGCTGTGCCGGTCGCAGGACCCGACACCACATAGGAAAGTCACAGGATGTCAGGGCGGAACAGTTGTAGACATTGAAGTACTTCCTGTTTAGCCTCGTATTATGGGTTTTCCGATGTTTCCATTTCCTATCATACAAGCAGACGATGCAGGGAGTACATCCAGATGTGTAGGCATAAGGATAACAATCATCAATTCTTAATTACTATTCGCCTTTTTATCCCTATCCCTTTTTTTCTATTCAAAATAGTTTGTGAACCTCAACAAATGGCGCGCTTGCTTCATATGCTGTGTGACACAGCCTCATATTTCTAAGGCCTGGAACAGCCAGTAAATTTCTCTCAGTCTCAAGATTCATTGCTTTATTTCATGCAGCCTACACTGGAAATTTCTTGTCCCGCTTATACCTGTATGTTGACTATCTTCAATACGACCCAGTCATCCCTTGACAGTTTGCGCATCGTGTAGGTCTTGTCCCTTACATTATGTACACTGCCCAGACGCATATCCTGATAGACGTGGCAATTTAGACAGTATGATAATCCCTTTGGAGCGATGTAAAGGGAATACCGACATTCCGGGTCAAGTTTGTCGATGCAGGGTTTCTCATCAACAGCCAGCCTGTTGGAAATTACTCAGAAAATTCAATAAGATATACCTCGTGATGTTATAAATTCTTATGGCTTCTTCATTCCGAGCCATAGTATATTTTATCTTTTTTTCCAATACTTCCGTCCGATAAAATACGCGCATTACAGAATTATACGGCTGTTAGAGTGTAATCCACAAACAGCAACCTACCCTAAATCACATCATATACACCCCTTCGAACTGAAGATTCACAGGTCACCTTATCATTGGTTTTCGAAGTCGTGGCTTCACTCACTCACCCAGTCAAGTCAAATATCGATAGGCCACCTAGTGACACTACTCCTACAAGGTTCCTAGTATGTGTGGCTACCGGATTCAGAAGCAGCTGTGCAAACACTGCAGCAAAGACTACGATGTGGCCGTGGGGGACTACAAAAAATGCAAAGGTAAGTGCTCTCCACAGATATCTAGTCATAGTGCTGCGAAGATACGCCCTATCATATCTACCATCCGGGCAGCAAAGCGAATAGGCAATAGTAATCAATTCCCCCTTGCCGAACTTTTGGGGGTTCGGGGGGAATGACCTTTTCCCACCATATCACTAATCATAATTTGGGCTACAACAGAGGTTCTCGAATCTGGAAAAGACTATGGAGCGTGCGGTCTCGAAGACGAAGAACTACTTCCCGAGTGTGTTCCAATATACTACGGATTTTGCCCCGAGTGCACCAAAGAACGCACAGAAGAAGGGAAGCTGTTGCTAGGCATCTTGAAGTCGGAAAATTTAGACGAGTGAGACTTGGACACGTGAGCCTACGTCCATATGTTCGTTTATACCTGCCCTAGCATAGCACAGGGCACCGGCATAGCGGCTATCTAAAAGATTGAGTCTCCTCGTGTGATTTACCAGATTGGTCAATTCCTAGTGGTTTTCTCCCCTTCAATACTCTCGCACGCTTTGCCAACAGACCATATAAGGCCATATAGAACGACGATTTCTTCATCAATTCGAATAAAAGAATACACGGCGATATCCAAACAAGGCGGAACACTTAGTAATCCTATGGAGCGCAGACACGACTAGGATTTCTACTGCATAGGAATAAGAGGTGGCTTGTGTCGGGAATCAGTTTGAATGCACGACTTTAGCTTGCCCGTTTTAGGTGTTGAGTTAGCAGAAAAAGACTTCAGGCTAGGAAATTGTAACTATATAGGGTGAGACAAGTCAAATACCTACCTGTACACATGTAGCGGCGTGGACACCTAGTTATATTGAGAAGGAAATATATTTCATTCCAAGGCTATATATAGGCCCTTAGTACGATTCGGGATAACAGATGTTTGACCTGCCCTCGGGATTCGAACCTGCGCTTTATTTATTAGGGAGCGCGTGAAGGCGCCAAAGAAAAGTTATGCGCCTATTCTTATTCTGAGTAAATGGGCATCGCCCATGGGCCTATGCCTTACATGACTTGTTATGCCCCGGGATCTGTATGTTTGCCAGAACGGCACAATATAAATCGAAAAAACGAGGTTCTAGTGTTGGCGAAGACACTTGCAACTGTACCCGAGTTCGTCAATTGCTCAGCACATTGCCCCATCCGATAGGTTCCATAAGCTCTATTTCTGCCTCATTGATTTTCCTTTTCCTTTTCCTTTTCTTTTTCCTCGGTGCATAACACTTGAGCTCTGTAAATGCGTCCCATCAAATGTCATGGTACGACCCGAGATGTCTTCTCTCGCAATGATCCTCCCCGACCCCTCATCTTCTCCATTACGGTTTTCGCATCGACTTTCGAGGGCTCGCCGGTACGCGCCGACAGATAAAACGTCAAGGCTAGGATCAGGGCGAGCACGAGGACCCATCCTAGCACGAGTCGCGCCGAACGTCTCGGTCTTGCGCCGTAGGGTGAGAATTTTGGCATTCGCGGCATCGTGATCAGACTTAAATTTCGTATATCTGTGGTGTCGAGAGAGAGATATGTGTTAAAAGGAAGATTCGAGGGGCCGAAGTTGGCCTTGGAGTGCGCCGATCTCTCACGTTGTTTTGCGGGTGTTGAATTGTTGCCGTTGGAAAATGGCAGCTTTTGGCGCTAGATAATAGGGGAAATGGGGGCTAGCCTACCTAGGTAGCTCTTGCAGGATCTCGCGACATAGCTTGACTTAGTCATCATTGAGCTAGGTTACCACGTGGTAGGTATACTTATTGAATGCATCAATCTTTTACTTATAGTCCCGACAAAAAGAAGCATAAAATATATATCCTAGATTTTATGAATGAGAGGCCTCCATTGCATTCACCATAGCTTTCGAGCTCTGTCGTGTTTCTTTACCTAGTTACATAGTATTATTAGATATATAATACAAAACGGGTTGATATGTTGGAGGAAAGGGTAATTGGGGGTCGGCAACGGCTAATACGTATAGTATAGGTCCTGTCCACGTTGTCTTTGATCTACACTAATGCCAAGAGCTTTAGTTAACCAACATCCAAAGCTTCATAACTTATCATTTTCCGAGTCCTATGATATGACGTCAGTGGGACCTTCGAAGACGCGTTAAGGTCGCGACTTGTCGCGGCCACCGTATGATATTTAATTCTTCAGATTCGGCATACAGTGCTGAGCTGGACCCCGTCAGCCATTCAAATCGTGTTAAAACTTTTGTTGAAACAATCTGCTACATCGATAATACCATCATACAAATAGCTGCGAGACATACATTTAATTCCACACTACTGGAATGACTGATTCACGTTGCATTTAATTTTAAACGTAGCTCCAAAATAATTCCAATAATGCCACCGAAACGCAAATCCACGGGCTCCAGCGGCCGAGCCAATAAAAAGGCCAAGGCTGCAACAGCGCCAACCGAGCCTGAATTTAAGCCACCTCGCAGCAAACGCTGGTCCGCCGTGTCCGCGTCTGCCAATGCCGAGAGCGAGTACCGGATGGTGTGGGAAGATGAGGAGAAGGCATACTCATTCATCACGCTGTGCCAGGCTTTCTACGTTAGAGATAATGAGGATTCCGACGACGATGACGATGACGATGACGATGACGATGACAATGACAGCAATGGAGACGCATCCGATGAGGATGGTGAAGATGAAAATGAAGTAGAGGAAGAAAAAGATGATGATGGTGACGATGAGGAGAAGGAGGAAGAAGAAGAAGAAGAAGAAGAAGGAGAAGGGAAACGACTTGGACCCCGCTGCGAGAAGAAACACTGCCAATGCTTCAAGCCTTACGCCTCAAACCCCGAGCATCCCTGGGTCATCAGCTGGGCAGGCTACAAAAAGTTCACGAACCAGTTTCTCCACATGTTCGTGAGGGTCCCAGACATGTTCGGAATGTACACGTTTAACGACCATGCGGGTCATGGTTCAATGGAGATCCTAGAGAATCTGTTCCTCGATTTCGAGGACGCCGCAAAGGAGCAGCGTGGCGAGTGGCGCGAGCAATGGGCCATCTGCGAAGGCACCGTCCACTGGCTTCTGCACAGAGCCAGCGGAGCGCTTGCATAGTACGTAGGATTTTCTTTTTCGGTTTATCCAACATTATCTTCTTTTCGTTGATCTCCCACTTCCCATCCTAACCCCTGTTTCAGTCTCACTTCAAGCTTGACGGGTTCTCCTTCAACACACTAACAAGTTTTTACAGCATCGACGACAACGATAAAATAAACGAAGCCATGCGGCTCGTAGGACGCATGTTCCTCGCGATGCTCGCACAGCTAGACGCCCTAGGTCTCGTAGGCGACGCGACGGCGGTGCACAGCCTGGGCTGCACAATGGCCATGTACATGGCCCTTACAGCGCTCATGCGGGAGGGGAGCATTCTTTCCGACGACGACGGGAAGCCCTACACAAGCAAGCTGAAGTTCCAACCCGATTGCTTCGACGACGCTGTCCTGACGTACGCCAACAAGCGCGGCGTCACCCTCCGCGGACCCGACGACATCGAGGAGTTGATGGCCCAGGCCGTCGGCGATATCGAGTTACCCAGGAAAGGCGACAAGGACCCTTGGGGCTGGAAGGCGGCGCTCAAGAAGTACACCAAGAACCATGGGATCTCGCACTTTCACCGTGGCGCTGCTAAGATCGGTGGTGACAATTACGATATCACGACGTGGTCACCTTCTGAGCGCAAGGCTGCCTCGTTTGATAAAAAGGACCCTTTTAAGAAGAAGGACCTAGATGCCCTTAAGAATGGCCTAATTCTTAGCGCCCCGTAGTCATCAAGAAGAATATTAATCATGTAACATGAGCTGTACATCTGTGTTGGATATATAATGGGCATTTAAGGCGAAATATGGGAAATTGGACATTTGGAGGTTTTATGTGGTTATCGTTTATATATAGCTAGCCGAGGTGTCACAAAACGGCGTGCTCTGACAATGGGATTAGCGTGTTTACATCGAAAAGACGCGGGGTTAGGTAGCTATCAAATAGAACTAGATACTCAGACACTATCATCATTCATTATTCATCAATCACATAGACTAGTAAGTCTGCGGCATGAGAATCAATGCGGAGTGTGAAGACTATATTCTTAAGGGGTTAGAACGGGGCTTTCACCCCCGGCCTCATCATTGTCGCAATAAGCAGCATACACCCATCACAAAAACACATAATAACGCATCGTTCCGTACGGTGGTAAAGATCTGTGCGTACCGAAGTGCATGGCGCGCATAGCCCTTCATCGGGTCCGGCAGCATGCCCGTGATAGTCCACGTCCAGCCCGTTGGAGTAAAGCCAGCGCTGCGTTCCATCATATACCGGGATGTCAGCAGCACCGTCTCGACGCTGGTAAACACATAGAAGAACCACGCACGCGCTTGATCCAAGTTTTGGGCGCCTAGCATGCCTGTGCTCTGTAGGTTATCCGTGTCTCGCTCAACCTTGGTTCCGGTAAACGTTGTAGAGAACGCCACATAAATGCCTAGTCCCAGTGCGAATATGGCATGAAGGATACGCCAGAGATTCACAGTTTTATTCTGCTCAGGTTGCGGGCCGTGTTGCATAGGATTTGGCCCGCCTGCCCCGCTCAAGAGCCCTTCGAGTCCCATCCCTGCAAACGGGTTGCTGCCGTCGGCAGCTCCGCCGGGTATGCCACCTGCCATCATTTTCTGGAGCATCTGCATCATCGGGTCTTGATCCATACCCGCCATACCCTCCATGCCTTCCGTACCAGCCATGGGGGAAGAGCGGTCGAGAAAGGGATTACCAGTACCAGGGCGAGGTACCGGGGTGCCGGAGCCAGACCCGGCGGGTGAGGGTCGGTCGAAGCCAAGCATCATCTGGCGGAGCTGTGCTTCGGACATATTGGCGGGGTCACTCTGGGATGGACGCGCTGTGGTTTGCGGAGTGTAATAGTGCTGAGAGATGTCGACCTCCTCAGGATCGGCGTGGTTGTCCGAAGCTGAAGGACTGGCCGTCGCTGCAGTGGCACCAGGAGTCGACGGCATGGATTCAGCATTCGGTGGTGGTTGAGCGGGAGCCTCTGCTGACGGTGGTGATTAGACCGAAGCGACGCTGGACGCATGAGACAGACATCTATGTACTAACCCTGTGGTGGACGCCCGCCTAAACCTGTGATCCTGTCCAATCTTGAGGCGCCTCCAGCCTTGATCTTGGCTTCCCGGCGTTGTTTGCGCAGGCGAACCTGCTCGGCCGCGCGAGCTGCTGCGGCGTCTTCCGACGATACGCCCTCCGTCATAATTGTGCTGTCACCGTCAGGTAGGTAGGTAGTTGATGAGGATCACAACGGTCTGTGGAAATGTAAAATGCGTTCAGGAGGACATGTACAGCGTTGCAACCAGAATGGGTCTTATTCAGTTGACCGTTTACAGGTTAAGGAGGTATTAAAAGATTAGGTAGGTAATTGCATCGGAACATTGTGAATGATGAAAGCCCACGTGTGACAAGTTACAGCACACCGTTAATGATGTGGGAGGGCTTGCGAGGCTTTATCGATTGGGCATCTACGGGGGACCTAGTGCAGATGGCCCCGCAGCAAAGGCAGGGAAGGAGCTTTATTAGTGTAGTATCGTAGCGTGCACTAAATCTCTACAGTACTTACAGTACCTATGTACATAGTACAGTAATACAATTACAGGGGTTCGCAATTGGAAAACGTCATGGCGTAGACCTAAATTTTTTGGAGATAGTTCTTTTTTTTTTTTTTTCTTCCTCCTCCTCGCTGTGAATGCACTTCTTTCTACTTAGAAGGAAAATGCACCGCGCCCCGGCAACAAGATGGCTAAATAATGCACTCAATCTGTCCGAGAGGCCTGCGAAGCTAGAACTCCCGATTTATCTCTGTCCATCAGTCCGAGCCGCAAGTTACTGTCTTCCGAGACCAGGCGCCCGGGTCCTAACCCGACTTCGATGTGCGCCATGGACAACGTCAAGGAGGAGCTTGCATTTGCAAGCTGATTCGAATCCTTCAGCAGCTGCTACTCTATCCATCCCTACCAAAACCCTTCCAAGACAATGTACTGGTTGTGGCGCTCTGTCGCAGACTACTCACCCCAACGAGCCAGGCTACTTTGACTTGAGTCGCAACGCCGTCAAGAAATATCTTGGCACGGACGGGCTGTCTGGCCGCTCGCGACGCGAGGACCAAATACTCCAAGATGCGCTGAGGCAGCTCGATGCAAAGGAACTAGAGAAGCAGGGAGTTGACGTGTGGGCGCTGGCCCTCGGCATCCCTCCTATCGACACGAAACCCCAGGCTCCGCCCAAGAAGCCGCTCTGCGATAGGTGTCACTTTCTGCTGCATAACCACACTGGAGAGTCCATCTACCACCCGAGTATCGACTCCATTCGCGACACGCTGCTTGAGTCGCCCTACAAATACAACCATGTTTACCATGTTCTCGACGCTGCTGATTTCCCAATGTCATTGTTGCCTAAGATATCGCAATTCCTTGACACTATGCCCTTGCGTTCGAGAAATCGCCGCTCGAGGGCAGGCCGGTTCTACCATGGCCAAAAGACGGAAATGAGCTTTATAATAACCCGGGCAGATCTACTAGCGCCAACGAAACCTCAAGTGGACACGCTCTTCTCATATCTGCGAGAGGTATTACGAGATGCGCTGGGACGCGCTGGGGATAATATCCGATTGGGAAATTTAAGGGCCGTTAGTGCGCACAGGGGATGGTGGACCAAAGAGTTGAAAGAAGATATTTGGAAAAGAGGGGGAGGGGGCTGGATGTTGGGTAAAGCCAACGTAGGGAAAAGCCAACTATTTGAGGTTGTATTTCCTAAAGGGAGGATGGACTGGAATCCTTCGAAACACCAGATTACAGTCGACATGGAAGCAAAGGCGAAGGATGAACTAGTTTTACCAGTTGATGAGACCCGAGGCAACAAACGTTCCGACAACGTCGATCCAGTCGAAGAGAGTCTTTTGGACGAATTCTCACTATTACCCCCTGCACCTAAAGAGACCCAATATCCCGAGATGCCTATAGTCTCAGACCTTCCGGGGACAACAGCGTCACCTATACGAGTTCCGTTCGGAAATGGGCGGGGTGAGTTGATTGATTTGCCTGGCCTGGAGAGGACCGGCCTAGAGCATCATGTTAGAAAGGAGCACCGCCTTTCCCTACTGATGAAATCTCGTATTGTTCCAGAACAAATGACACTAAAGCAAGGCCAATCGTTACTTCTAGGAGGTTTCATTCGTATAACGCCCCGAGACCCTGCCCCCATCATGCTAACATACGCCTTCACACCTATCAAACCGCATGTGTGCAGGACCGATAAGGCCATCGGTATACAAAACCAGACAGGGGAGGTGAATGTCGAGAACATTGCCCTGCTTGGCACCGGAGACCAGACCAAGCTTGCAGGTTCCTATGAACTCAAATGGGACGTGACTAAGCAGCGGACAGGGCCACTAACAAGAAAGAGTGCTATTGGCCTGGATGTGGAGCGTCTCCCATATCGTGTACTCTCAACCGACATACTAATTGAGGGGGTCGGGTGGGTGGAGATAGTTGCTCAAGTTCGTACTAAAGACTTATTTGCGCCTAAAGCTCGGCCGAAGACGGAAGAGCCAGATGAGGAAACAGAAACCGGCAACGAGTTATCAGCCATGGAGCGGCTCGAGGCTATAGCTGAAGACGCAAAGAAGCAGAGGCTACCACCCCCCCCGCCTCCGGAGCAGGAGAAAGAGGACCAGCCAAACTGGCCCATTGTGGATGTATATAGCCCGGAAGGGAAATTCATTTCTTGCCGGAAACCAATGAATGGCTGGATGCTGAATAAGCCGAGAGTCACGGCTGCATCGCGGGCATCAAGGCCGAAGAAGAGCATGAAAGGCGTGAAAAAGCTTGAGAAGACACGCCGGCGCGAGGGAGGCACTTTAGAGTCATGGCCACATCCTAGTTAATAAGGAGACGAAGGTCATAGACGCGGTTGTATTATCAATATCAAGGTGTACACTACTACATAATGAGTCACTGTAAATTCGTATAAAACGTTAGATTGCCTCGATGTAAAAAAGCGATGACGACGTCGATTAGCATCCCCAAGGCATGCTGGATTGGCCATTGAAGCACAGCGAAAAGTTGAAGTTGGCGTGGACCCCTGAGACCTAGCTGCTAGGGTAAGCCGGCTAGGTCCGACTAAAAATATCAGCTGATAAGGTTCGATAAAGCGAAGCGCAACTTAATTCATTTATAAGCCTGCGCTCATCCATGATCATAAACAAGAATACTGCCTGGTCGACTTTTTTTTTTACCCCTATGCATCCTTTGTTTAGATAGAAATTACGTCATCCACCTGTAATATGTTGAAGATACATTAACTAAGGGTGGTATTACGAGTCTCCAGCTACCTATTAACCTCTCTAGGTACTACCTTGGTAACCAAAGGAGGGGCAATTCTCTACAAGCAATCAAAACATTGCCCCTCATTACCACGGGTTGTTTTTTTGTTTAAGGAGGGCATTCCAACCTGTGTTTACACAACAGACACCCTGCTAAACCCGCTTCTTGTCTGTCAACCGTCCTAAATGGCGCTCTAGAAATATAAAGATTGGGACGGACACAGAGACAACTCCCGCTGGGAACGCCTGTTTTGTCACGGTTTGGTTGGATCGCGGGACACCTCTCAGCTAGAGCCGAAACAAAGCGACGATAGCTACGCATAGTTGGTTGAGCTGGCAGTCTTCGCCTGCCTCTCGAGTCTGACTAATACACATACATACGCTCGTATACAAATACATACACTGGCGAAAAAAACAAACTATGTCGGCGGACCCGCGAACTCAGAGACAGCAACAACAAATGGGCGGCTCCGGCTCGCACACCCACGTCCAGCCACACGTCGAAGCGCCCTCGGGCTCGGCAACACGGACGGAGATCGCGGCGCCGGCACGATCGCCGCCTGCGATCCTGCGTCTAAGGGGCGCTCATACGCCCTCGGCCCGCCGCGTGCAATGGGCCGAGAGCGTCGTGGATAACGAGGGGTTAGGACGCAAAAGCTCGAAAGGTATGCTTGCTTGCTTGCTTCTCTATCTATCTATCTATCTACATGTCATTGTCCTCATTTCGATTCATCATATACTAAGTCTACGCGACTGAACGTAGTGTGCTGCATATACCACGCGCCCAGAGCCGTAGGCGAGTCCTCAGACGAGTCGTCGTCAGATTCGTCCTCGTCTTCCTCGGACACGGACTCGGATTCCGACGACGCATACGACGCGCGCGAGAGGGCGCTTGCGCAGCGCCGGGCGAGGGATCGGGATCGGGATCGAGATAGGGATAGGGATAGGGAGCACGCGCCGGATTGCGCGCATGCGCACGATCATGATGATTCGGAACAAGGCGGTGGGAGGATGGGGATGGGGGGGAGGAGGCGAGACGACAAGCGTAGACGCGCGAGACGGCCGAGTCCCAATGCGTACGAGAAGCAGCCGCGGCCGCCGAAGCCGCGGGACGATGATGGCGGGGGGCCGTCTGGTTCGGGTCCGAGTTCGAAGCTTGGCGCATGAAGAATCGTTGGAATGATTCCCTTAAGGGTTGCATTGGTACTGCCTTGACAGTCAAAGCGCAAGTACCACTATATCGGCGGATAGGCTCGCGGAAGAGTCGTGCATGGATCAAATTGCGGTTTCATTGACATCTACTGTGCCAGAGGGCACGTTTCACCAAAAGTTTACCGGAGACATGAGCCCTGTGATGGTTACTGAACAAGGGGTGTACTATACACACCCATGTTCATCCGCACAGCGGTATGTTTCTATCGGCCGGATTAATACTCCCATCATGAGATACCCATCATTATCATAAAATGCTGTTAATTATCGACAAAGAATGCAAAAAGGAGGGCGAATTGGAGGTAGCTAGAGCGTGCTCTCAAGTCCGACTGAGTCGACGAGCGCGTTGTCGGCTAACCTAATTGTCAAGATTGGACTCACCATAGATACTACATAACGTTTCACTCTGAGCCACAGATTTAAACTAGGATTGAAGATGAAGACGGGCGTTTGCAAAAAACAAAAAACAAAAAAACACGTAAGGCCAGCAGCAGACAGCCTGAACCATCATGAATATCACACCACTTACACCAATTCTAAGTAATGATGATTGGTTTCCACGTCCCGTCCAGCCATTCTTTGTGAGGTTAGAGGCCGATTTAAAAAAACTAGATAGATTGAATAATTACGTAGAACTAGTCAGTCGTGCCCCAAGCTATTGAACATACGCGTCGTAACATGTAACAGTAACCCCGCGTAACCAGCTTCATCGCAGCCATTCGGAATGAGCGAGACAAAGTACGGCACGTTACTATAACATGCCCACCGAAGTCAAGTTTTGAGATTTCATCTTAGGCACTGTCCCCTCTCCTGATCAGCAGATGGAGGAGTATTCTGTGTAAGCCGACGAGAAGTGCAACGTTCCAACCGGCCCCCATCTCCGTCTTACGTGAACGTCTTCATCTTCGCTTCCGATATCTGTAGTCAGCCAGCCCATCGGGACCTCCGTAGCAAAGAATGTGTCGGGCTCATAGCAAGCTCCAGGTCATCGAATCTATCATTAATCTAACCCTGTGTACATAGCAAGAACTACGGCGCTACTAACTAGTCTACTTAGGTAATTGTTGTGATTTCGCATCAGCTTAAATGAAGTAATTGGCTTAATCTTTGATTTGCGTCTTCACTAAGAGAAGCTGAAAGGAGTATAGTGAAATTCAAGTCAATATTCTTCGGCAAATGCGCCCGTGTGTTACGCAAGAGCCATGCTAATTATGCCGTGTAATGCCATGCGATGCAAATGCCTTATCGTGTCTTTACCGTGCCATGCCATACCGATGTACTACACATTTTGCTCCTTACATATTCAAACTACCCCAGTTTTGTTCGTTTCTCTCCTACCCTCTCGAAGACGATCGGGTCTCCTTGAAGGGTTGCCCTCAAGTCCTTACATTGACATTGTTGAGTTTGTAATTCGTGACATACAAATCATATTTCTCTCTCATTGACCGGCCCTTGATTCCTCCTAGGTCGAGGGCGCGGGGTTTTTGATGCAATAACAAGTTGCAGATATTATTACTTGTAGGGATTCCAGCTGGTGAGTCTAGCTGGGGTAAAATCATCATGTTGATCAGCTTTCATGTAACCTTTCTCTCCAAACTTTCAAGTTTGATTATATTATACACAATGACACTGCCGAAGGCTCTGACAAATCGAGCTAACGGTCGGTTTCGGGTTCTTGTCGCAAATAATAGTGGCCCTTATTGCTCTGGATTGCTTCTCACTTGTCTGTCCCCATTTGATTCAGGCTCAATATTACGATTCTTTGGTAGGGGGAACAGGGAGAGAAAGTGTTGGTATTCCCATCATACTGGGGACTTGCTTTCTTAACACTCCCTTTTTGCGCTGTTCAGGACGCGGGACGCCTTGTATAGCACGTGGCTCCTTCATCAAAGCAGGGTCCAATTTCGCTGGAATCCTTGTTATGACGGCTCGATATTCGCCCGGGAACTTGGCATTTGGCATGGGCACGGAAGCAGTGCGCCAGAGGTGATCCGAAGTATCCGTAAGGTAAGATGGTAACTTATTAGATTTGGTAGGCATGCCGCTTGAAATACCATGCGATGCTCGAATAGTAGATAGACGAGACAGCCCTGAAGTGAGACCAGTTTTGCCACGAGCCTTTTTGGCTAAGATGATCTCGTCAAAAAGACGGATCCCTGAATTTGTCGGCGGTTGTGTCTCCCGCGAATGGATGAATTCATTGAAAGCTAAAGCTCGTCAGTTTCGAGAGCAATGAAGGATGAGGACCAGCTGCATACCTTGAGTATCCTTCATCATTGTCGCATACTCTTGCTGGTCGTAAGGTAAGCTCCTAATGAACCCATTCATATCAAACGCATATAACTGAGCGTTGCTTTTCTGCTCTTTTGACGGTCGACCTAGATGCTTTCGGTATGTGTAAAGCAAGCTAGCCTGACAGCGTACAAAAGCGGCCCGTATCTTGTCAGTATTGAATGCTACTGGGCACACGAGGCTAACGCAGCCGAGACAGCGACCGTGTGAAACGGCACCACATCCTGAACATTTGTAGCATCCGTCCCCTTCAGAACGTTCATTACATATGGTACAGGTGACCCCAATATCATTCGTACTTAAATTAAAGCAATGGCCTTCAACCCATACCGTAGTCTCAGTGTTACGTACCGGCTGTACAAGCATGTTCGGCATAATGGTAGATGCAGCGAGAGTAGACTGTGCATAAGTTGATGGAGCATAACCACCAAATCCACCATAAGATGACTGGGAATCGATAGAGATAGCAGAAATGGATAAATTGGCCTGATGTCCATTCAGAAACGGGGCATGAGGTCGATGGTAAGGGGCTTGTCCAAAGGAGGAGCTGCGACGACCCCTTTCATCGAAATGACCCGATCTCTTCTCGCGCAGTGTTGCTGAGAGAGCGAAGCCCGAGTCACTCTTTGATATTGGAGTGGAAGGCATAGGCGGAAAGTTGATGGAGACAGGGGATACGGAAGACGGAGGGCTGGTCTTGTTGGACTTGCTGGTCGTCGGGCGATCGGCAGCTCCTGGCTTTGCACTAGCAAAAGCGTTGAAAACGGGCACTCTCAACGTTTCTTTTGGCTCAGGTTCACCAAAGGAAGTCGAGCTCTGAGCGACCCACTTCGCAAAAGTACTTGGCTGCGCCCTCTCATGAAACAACGAGCCGTTCTCGGCGGAGAAGGCATCATACGGGAAGGATTCAATGGCATATGGCGGTGGCCCGGATGTGACACCACATCGAATAGCATGGGGGGCAGCAAGTTGTAGTAACGAGAGTAATTTACGTCGAATTTGCTTGGGTAGACGAACTGGCTGGGAGGTTGAATCGATGGTATCTTTGTCGAGGTCAACGAGAACGTAATCATCGTCTGGCAGTTCTATATTATCGTAACGTCGCTCAATGCCGACAATGTACGGGCATGGGGCATCAAGAGCTGATAATAATCGAGCAGGCAGTATCGGGATAAAAATGCTAGCCCAGGTGAGGGGGTATAAAAGACTGGCCAACGCATGCGACGCCAAATGGAGCATAGCAGTGTGAGAAGACAGCAGGATTATCCGTGACTCAGACATTGCATACTCAAACAGCGTAACAATATTTTCGAGAGACAAAGACCTGAAGAGTGCGTACAAGTCCGTGTTACGGGAGCCGGGAAGTTCATTAACCGCCTCAGTTCGAGCGTAGAGCCGAAGCTCTCGCACACCAATCTCCACTTGTGTTTTGGAGCTGAGAGGACTGAACGCTTCAGTACACAAATTGACCACGTATCGTTCTAATGGCTGCCATCGCCCTACTCTTGGGGAGCTTGCTGGTACACGTAGGACGCCGCCGTCGGTCATAGGCACGACGACGGCTCGGAGCCAATCTTTCCAGAATCCTACTCTGGTGGCATCACGCCCAAGAATACCATATGCACGAGGAGTCCAAAGTCCACTTTCCCCTGCGGTAAGCCCATCGATCTTTGACGCGGCCCCATGCCTAAGGGGCCGAAGCATCTCGGCCATCAGACTGATTTTCTCTTCGACAGCGCTGATTTGTTCATCAAGTGTCTCACGAGCCGATGAGCCGGAGGGTATGGTGGGTAGCTTAGCAAGGAGTTGCGATAAATGTGCCCGTTCTGCAGCGAGTCTCGCCCCTAGACTACCAGCAAGTTCCCGTTCTTCCTCGCTCATGTGACTCTGCCTCCACTGTTCGCACCGCTTCTCAATTTCGTCAGCAACATCCGTTGTAAGTGCTGTCCACACGATGACCGTTATGCCGTAGATCTTAGAATTATCGTCCGATGTCATCGTAAATCCATGCCAAGTTGACCTCGGACGCTCATCGGACGACACTATCTGAATGTCATTGGGAAATGCGAACATTGGTACATAGTCCGGGAATCTGCCCCTCCTACCAGGATCCTCTTTGGCATCACGAGGCGGATACCTATCGAGTAACTCGGGTTCGAAGCGCCGTTTGAGGGGATGCATATCAGGATCGAGATTAAGGGGTTGAGGGGGAGGAATGACGGAGTTGTAGTTACTGAGTCGTTTCGCTGTCCGAACTGAAGCTAATTTGCACAAGTCAGTATAGGACGCAGAATGTTTCTTGAAATCATAGTTGAGTTGGGCACGAAGCTCTGCTACACGATCCTTAGATGGGTCCATACCGGGTCTGGGAGTAGTCGGTTGCTTCCTTGAGCTGTTCATGTCTCTAAAGCTAATTTTCCGCCGTATGCTGCCTCGAATACTGCCTCTAATGCTTTTTAGGGGGCTTAATCTGCCATTAGCGTTCTCGTCCGCTTTGATTCGCTCAGCCCGTGGATTCACCATTGGCGGTCTACTCTGCGTTTTTGCGCCAGCTGAAAAACTGAGATCTTCCAAGAAATTCTCCCGTTCCGCAGCAAATTTGACCAGAGCTTTGTCGAAGTCGAAATCTATCAAAAGGCCGTCCGAGTTCTCAAGTCCTCCCGGTGGTGGGTTGGGTCTAATAGTAGCGCTACTTCGATTGCTTCTTGTATTTCCATCGAGTTCCTCTAGTGTATGAATCGAGTTTGAGATAGAGGTTCTGGAAAGTCTGTTGCTCGAATTTTGACGGGAATGGCGAGCAGTACGCTTGTGGCCAAGTGACGGCGGCTGGGAATCGGACTGGTCATCCGGTTCGCCATCTTCAGCAATGGTAGTGTCCAGTTGATTAGGAGTCGCAGGGACAAGGCCATCATTATAAGACACGGACTCAATGCCCGCAATCCAGAAATAATCCGCTAGCGGTGCCGAGGAGCCCTCCATGGCATTGCAACTCCGTGGCAGACTTTGATGGCGGGTTTGTGGATAGGGGATAGAGTAATGAGCAAACCGGGTAAGTCGAAAAGGGAGTCGTTTTAAAGAGTGTTACTCCAACTGTACCAGCAACTTCCTGATACCCCGTCACCTTCGCCAGCCGTGGGCGTGCATTAGAGATAGCTGTGTGAGCTCTTTGTATACCTGATCAGATTGGCAATGTGAACATGAATTCACTAATATTCCGACTAATGCTCTTGCAAAACTGACCAGGGCCGAGGGTTCTCTGGTGAAGGAATATACCAACAAGTCGATAACGTAGATGGATCGTGTGTCTAAGCCAAGGGAAAATCGGACTAATGACCGAGCTTGGATGTTTGAGAGCTCTGTCTTAATAATAGGATGCTACACAATGAGTCTATCCGTCCGAGGCATAAATGATCTTGGGCATCTAAGTTTTATCTTCTCGGGACAAAGACGGCTAGAAATAACAGTGCGATTTGCTTAGAAATTCCGTTCTCCGACTTCACACCGGGGGACAAAAAGAGGCGATGCGAATGGATGAGCTAATGTTTTGCTTATGTGTGACCAAATGCACTCGAATTATACCAGGCCCTTTTGTTCCCAATGCTTGTACATGGATTGTACGGGTATAATCGTGTTTTGATGCGCAACGGTTGGACACACACGGTGTGTACTGCAGTGTGGTCTGCTGCGACTCAGATAGACATGCAGTGCGCCGGTCGCACTGCAGAACGTTCTGCGGCGGTTTGATTCGATCGGATGGGGTGACGGAACGAGGACGACAACGGGCAATGATACCACTATCGCTGCTGCTGCTTGCTGCTACCAAGGCCGTTCGAGATGGGACGAGGTGGAACGGGGGCACGGGGGGACGGAGGGACGGAGGAACTGGGGAGGCGTGGTGTAGATAGTGTATCTACTATGTAGATGGTGGGTTGGGTTCGGATTCAGACGACGAACAAAACGTATTATTCCTCGCTCAGACTCCTCACGACCTAACGACCTGGGGAGAGAAATAGGGGGAAACACGCAGAATGCTGCCAAATGTACGAGAGACAGAAAACGACAGGACGGGTCTCCCAAGACCAAAGACCAATGCAAAGACCACGGGGGTAGAGATGGAAAGAATAGTGTCGTATGGTGGTAGTGTAGGTAGTAGTATAGAGGATTTTCAATGGTTGGTTGTTGGATGGACTGGGGGGAGGGGTTCATGCATAATAGGAGCACGCCCCTAGACCCGAGTTAGGTAGGAAGCAGGCCCTAGTCGAAGTGGTTAGCCGTCGTCGTGGCGCATGGCGCAAATAATCTGTACATCAAAGACGCGTCAAGTTTTAACGTTTTAGCTACCTTAACAGGCCAAAACCACAATGATTTTAACACGTATACTAGGAGGTACCTAGGTAGTGTATCATTCTGCCTGCCTACTTACCTACCTAAGTTAGGTAGTATAGCTTGGGTACCTAAATTGACCCCTATCAGTTGGCCCTTAGACTAACTCAAGCACCAAAGGCGTCCGTTCACATGCATAGTACTACACTAGTGTACTACTATGTACCTAAGGTAGGTAGGTAGGTGGTGTAGTGACTTGGAGAAATACCCTCATTGCCCCTCACTTAACTTGCTACTTACTTGTAGCACGTCCAGTAACCTACCTTGATAAGATGTAGCTACCCTACCTCCTACATATGTAGTAGGAAGTAAGAAATTCTCGCCTATCCTACCTACCTAAGCACTCTACCTATACCTTCCTGCAGATCTTACGCCTCGAGTTGAGGCTTCCAACTTGCCAAGCTTCGCTTCCCTCCCCACCATCCCTTTGTGTGTGTAGTACAAGGTAGCTCTGTCTGCTCCGGGATATACTCTTTTGGGGTCCGTCCCTGCTGACTTCTTGTCAAAGTTACTTTACCCCCATGCGGGACAGGCCGTCAATATACTACGTAGGTATACTACTCGAGATATAAGCTCAATTACTGTATTTTCGATTCAATCACCCCATAGTGAATAGGCGGAGAATCAACTGCATGCAATCGGGTTAGCCACGGCTACGGTTCACTGTATGAAACAAACGCAAGGATGCGAACAAACACCACCCACACACTCTCCACTTCATGAGCGGATTCGACAGGGCATTCATCATCCATGTCAAGTCTAGCTAATCTGTTAGTTATTCACACGACACTAATTCCTTAAGCAGGCGATTGAAACACCGGCCGCCGTCAAGGGCGCTTGAGGTAAATCGTCTCTCTGACTTTACCCTTTTGAATATTATATACATATGATTACATATAGATAATGGGCAGCGGACGGTGCCCAAACGATAGCTGAACTTTTTTTTTTTTTTTTTTTAATCAATTTCGGCTCGCACCTCTGGAGTTGAACTTATTACTACCGGAAGAGGAGAAAACAAGGACTCTTCCACGCCCTATCCATTTCCTCTGGGTTAGTGTGTGATTCCTGATCTTGAGCCAGGGGCAGCCCACCTACACTATGCGCCTCTCCATGGGTCATCGATCCATCCCCCTTCCTCCCGGTGGGAATATCGGTTCGTATTGGAGCCACCTGGGGCGCCAATGTGGTATCGCGCAGGCGCACTTGCACATTCCACCGTTGACGGGGTTTGTTGGCGCTGGCGGTGAAGCAGAAACGGGTTAAGATCTAGACAAGCTCGCCGTCAGTCAGTCCGGATCGCGGGTCGTGGGTCGCCTCGTGAATACCGACTCGCAGTGCGAGGAACAGGTAGCGTAATCGTGCGAAGCTTTCCCAAAGCGTCCGAGTGGTTCGGCCTCCTTTTCCTTGACGCTACAGGATAGGGCGGTTTGTCCCCACGGAGTATCACAGTATCTACCGTGCAGCGTGCAGTGTGCAGTGCGCAGCGCACACCGCAATAGTGCGCAGCTCAGGACACCGAAGCAAAACCCATTATGGTAACTTGAGCTACTTTTTTTATCCGAAAATTGTTGCTAACACATAGGCTATGTGTTGATATACCTTTTCGTCACATTACGAAGCCATCATCCCTACCGCAGCTCCATATGGAGCAAGGATGTGGCCAGCGATGAGTTCAATCTATTCAGCCGTATCATACATAGCATTTGGCGTGTACAGTATATACATATGCTACTCATCATGTAGGCACGCGATATGCACCGTACCTGACCCGAGCACCACCGATTCCACTTCACGAAGGCAGCTTCGATAACGGCCGCCATTCACACGAGGCAGACAACCACACCACTGCAGATACCCAGCCAAAATCAGTAATCCTCAGGTTTCACAGGCGGGATTCAGCCCGCGTTGCCTAAGTGGGAAAACACAGCAAACCATGATGCACATGAACTTTTCTTTCAGCACCTAACTGATACTTTATCCAAGAAGCCATGCATACAGTAGAGACTCTCTTCTCGCCCCCTTTCTATCGCAGGATTACAGTGCGCCAAGCTATGCAAAGAGCAGCGAATGACACAGAGGCACGACTTACTGTATTCTCCCTTCGGTTTTCCGTGTACAAATGCCGCTATTGCGATAAAGTCTCGTGAAGTGTGCAGGCATTAATCCTGTACTACATGTTTAAATATTTCCAGCGACGTTTACCATGCCGCTGTCTTCCGAGCCGCGTGGCTCGATGGATCGGCTGCTCTAGGTAGTTGCGGAATCCGACTACTGCAGGTCATCAAATTCTCATCAAAACCTACTTCAACTTTCTAAACAATCTAAGTACGCTAATTATTCCCCCATTGTCATCCATTAGCTGTATACTATAAATTTAGCTGCCAAGACGGATTCATAAAAGTTGGGTCATATCGACGGACTACGAAGTCCCTTTATCGAAAATCCATTAAACATACCCGATTAAGTAAAGTAATCAGTTATATACATCTACTCCTTCGACGTCATCCAGCAACCCAAATTAAGATACGCAGCCGAAACTAAGACGTGCCCACTAAACGTTGCAGAATGATCAGCTGATACTACGTACTAATCTAATATACGCGTTAGGATTTTCGTCTGCTAGCATTTGCGATGTGATAACACCTGCTCAGTGCCCTGACAAGTCCCTGAAGATGCCCACGATCAACAGTTTGCTTTCCGCTGAACCGGGTCGCAAGGAGACCCTTCCTTGTGGCTACTTTAATTACTAGGCAATATTCGGCACAAGTTCATAGGTCATAGGTCATTAGGTAGTGTCAATGCTACTCACGGGGACCTACAAACGACCCAGTCGTATGGTCGCCTTAAATTATTATTCCGCCCTTCCACCCCATCCAGCACACTATAAGCTCGCGTTGGACCCTAGTAAATCGAAAACAATTTCGCGATTGACACGCTGTCTTTGCCCATCAATCAGCCCTTGCCGTTGTTTCGGGCGAAACGCCCATATTGCTTTCATTAAGGGTCCTGCGAGCCTGGTTCCTGGATTCCTGACACGATACGCCGTACCTACTTCCCTCCTATCTAGACAGGGAAGCCCGGGCGAAACAAAGAACATATTCTACACTTTACGCGAAAAGAGGTCACGGAGAAAAAAAAACAAGACTCTTCACGCGTCAAAGCGCGTTCTTACCAATGACGAAATAGCTCTGGGTTTATAAAAATACCCGCGCCCTATCATGAATCGTGCTATCCGCCCCGTTGGTAAAACATGCTGGGTCTGGGCTCAAAACTATTACCTACTTCCTTGACGCATCTTAGGTACCATCACAGTAAGAACGCGCCTATTCTGGATCTACCCCAAGAAGCGCGCTCTGAAAATATGCCTATGGTGAACTATACGCACTAGGCACCCCAAATCACACGCCCCTATTCTAGACCATTTCACCCCTTTCCGCCTTGCCAAATAGAAGACCTGCCCGGCCGTTGACACCCTCCTCTACAATTCAATAAATACAGAAAAAGAGACCCTATGTGTAGATGAATTTAACATTGCTCACTCCCCTTACAATAATACTGTGCATAGCATACCACACTACGTTCCTTCAGGGTGAAACAACAATATGTTACGTCCATAAAATCGCATCATGAAGTACCTGATTCGCAACTTCAAAAATAGATATAAACCCTGCAGTTCAAAGGTTTGATCTCGTATTCTAGTCAAGCCCGGTCATATAATTTCTATCACAATCTCTGGAGACAGGTAGTATGTAAGTCCTAGGCTAAGCTACAAAAGAAGAGTATTACTCAGATCTCTAGTATCTACTTGTCTCACCGAGCACGGATCCCGCGTGATGGGTCGTTCATAGCAAACTAGCAGGTATTTAACCTACGAGATGCTGTACGTAAAGAATGAAGTAGCAACGGCACTGCAGCCGCCGAAAGATTCGGGTTGCATTCTATGTATGTAGGTAATCCAATCCGCGGCCGGCCATACCGCCGCCAAGCCCAACGGTCCACCCATAAAACGGACAACTGTGTCACGTAGATGGTCTAGATATCCAGCTGAGGCGCCCCGGTCTCTTACCGCAGGTAGCGGCTGAGCGGATGTGGATGACGTAGGGTATACCTATACGCGGACTGGACTATATGAAACAATTACCTACCTAACCTGCAAGTAACGGGTCAGTCCTCATGATCGTATCCGAAAGAAAAAGAAAATGAAGCGAAAGAAGAAGAAAAAGCGACATCCTTGTGACAATTCAAGTCTTCGCCGCTTGTTTCTCTTCGAAACCCTCCGCTCAACACCATATCCCTGCGGGCATCAAATCCCTAAGCTAGCCATGCGGGACCGGCGACGGCCGGATCCGCTTACTCTCTTTCCTTCTCTATACGGCTGCGGCTTACGTGCATGGATCCGGACGCCGTCATGGAATTGTTCTTGTATACATGAGACTTCGTCAAGTAGACACTCTCTATGTGAGTCGGTTATTAACTATACTCAGAAGGCCCAAGCGTTCAGCATGGGATGTCAAAATTCTTAAGGAAATGTAAATTAGACCTACGTGTTCGAAGATTTTTCATTGGAGTCTATGATATCTATATCGTAACGGATTCTCTTTTGTATCTTACTGACTGATCGGTAAACATTGACTTGTAGCTCGTGTTCCCATCTCGGGAGATATGCCCTATTCTCTTGTTAGCCCGTAAAATGCGGTGAAGTCGGTCAAGCACTGCGGAGGATAAAGCTTGCGTGGACTTACTCGGCACTGTGAGCCCTGAATTAGTTGGAATTCACTCACATATCCAACTCGCTGTATCTACCTCGAGGGTCATACGCGCACCGTGTTAGAATAAACCCTCCTCACAATGAGTGGGTCATAAAAGGTGCCAATAGCTTAGTAGCACTCTGGAATTTCTGGTCTTCGACTCGTTAACTCGCCGTGGCCTTATCTGCGCAAGCGGATATCACGATAGGGTGGCCCGAAGCCAGTGTGGTACATCACTTCGGCGTTGGCCATCTTAGATGACGCAAAGGAGTATCTAACATAGTATGAGTTTATGAAGGTTTTGTAACCTGACTCATAATTCATCATTTTCTATAATCATGCACCCTGGTTTTCGTGCTGCTGCCAAAATATTGTTGAGAAGCAAACAAACAGGTAATATCTACTCGAAAGATTTGGACGCATAAAAGTGCCTTGTCGAAAATCTATTTACTATGGGGGTATCAATGCTCGAGCATCTGTTCAATATTTCTTTTCACTTACCGCGTCATTCACGGCTTTGCTTAGCGTCCAGAGCCTATGGTCGGCGCGTACGCCCGTATTCCCTATCTGGCAGCAACGCGTGTCCCAAGCTTGCCCGTAGATAAGAAGCCCTTGCTGCCCATTTCATTTCGCCAGCCTATGTCTAGTACGCCGAAGATGACTCTCCTATCACGATCCTCAACGACGGCGTCCCGTTGTTCTTCCTCAACAACGAAGCAACACTGTTCGACCTCACCAGGGTGAAGCACGGGCTTAGCCCCTCCGTTAGCCTCCCAGTTACAGTCCTGATACCGAAGGCCGGGCTCAAGTTGCAATCGCACGCTCTGGAGTTGCATTAGATCTTCACTACAATTTTCAAGCTGCGCCTCCATGACCCAACGGCGGCCAACGTCTGCAGAGCTATTCGCAGATACTGGAGGGGGGAGCGGCCCGACTTTCGTCCGCACGATCAAAGACCCCTTGCAGATAAACTGGTATAGCTTGCGGAACGTACGCACGCGTCCGCTTGTTTCCGTGGCCTCATAATAGCTGATCGTTACCACGAGAACATGGTTTCCCTCTTCTTGGAGATCGTAGTTAACGATCTTTTGTAGTGACTGGCCGGGATCGAGGTCTATGCCCCTAGCCTGCTTCCCGTCATCGCTTCCCTTGTCACCAGCTAATTGATCCGCAGGCTGCAAGGCTATTTTCTGCGGCGTAGTCGAGCTAGGAGTCTTCATTTCTGCCTCGATGCGGACATCGCGGATAAACTTTTTCCTCGCTTGCGCGGCGAGTGTATTACCGGGCGTCGGCATGCCTAACTCCGTCTCAATTGTGTTTGGTGGTGTATCATGGTTGGCACATAGAGTACAACTGAACGTCTCTCCAACGTAGGCGGTCCCAAAGGAAGGTGGGAGATTTAGAATCGGCGTTAGGAGGAAGGGTTCTGGGTTGGTGCCGCTGTTCGCGCTGTACGCGAGTGAGGCTGAAATCGGAGTGACATCGTCTAGTGGATTAGATAGCGGGGTAGGCAGAGATTGTTGTATAGTAAGAGATGGCCGTGAGAGACTGTTGGTATGGAGAATTAGATTTAAGTCATAAAGCACTGGGCATAGAGGATTTTATTACCGTAAGACTTTGAGGGATATAGAATGTGGTTCTTTGGGATCAATGGAAGGGTATCGCTGATGACTCATAGTGGAAGGAATGGGCACGTACTGAGTAAGCGCGGTTTCTAGAAGTATTCGCTTGGTATCAAATCATATGTGAACTATCGCATGGTGATGAGATTCGTAGTGGTGGTGTAAATGGATGGTTGTTGGGAGTACAATGGAGCTTGGAGCTACTAGGCGCTTCACATGGGTTATGCCGAGGCCTTATCTTATCAACAGCGCGAGTAAGATAGTGCAGGTGGTAGTTGGTTTTACCACTTTTGTAGCGCATGACAAATCGGGCTTAGCGTACTCGCCGCTTTTGCTCAGGCTCGGCTCACCCTGCTCTCAGTCAGGTGACTGAGGAGCTGCATTTATGTATAATTTATGCAAAAAAAAACAGTCCTCAAAACAGTTCAAGAGTTTTAACGGTCAACTAAAAAAAGTACCCAGCACGAGGCCGTGCTATGGATGGATCAGTTTTTATTTTATGCACTTTGACCCTGAACTGACTCGTTAGTATAAGCTTATTCGTAGATCGGGCTAGAAATAAAGCGCACACTAGTTTCCCGTTGGTCGAGGCTGCAAAGCGGTAGGGCGGGGAGGAGTGATCGTAGATGGTATGGTGTCTTTAGACAGGTTCTTTCTTGTAATCAGTCGCTCGGATATCCGGTCGTGCTTAGCACTTAGGGATTAAATGCCAACGGAAAAAATCCCATAATAACAACCCCTCATTAGCAACGTGGTCCTAAAATAAAGCTGTGCTAGCCACGAGATCTACGCCTGCAGTTTGTCCTAATCAGTGGGCTTCGTTTATTGTCGACGGCTGCAGGCTGAGCCGATTAGCCAGCCGTTTCAATCGTTAACCTCGACTGTCTCTCATTTCGTAACGACCTCAAGCCCCGCCGCGAAGATGTTCGACAGACAGCGACGTGATACAGTTACCCCAAGTCCAAATGCACTATAACGGAAGCTAGATAGTGACGCTACTAAAGGTTGCTCCACTACCTTTCTTCTTCTTTTGCTCCCTTTCCTTTCTTCTTTTTTTCCAGGACGATTGGCTGGCACCTTCTCGTGGTGTCCTGGGTCAGTAGCGCAACCTGTCCGCAGGCTTGTCAGCGAAGCTAAGACCAGCCAGCAAGGTAGGTACAAATCTGTGCAAATGCACTGATTAGGCCATTCTTTGCATCATGCCCTCCTGGCGTATTTGCCACAGTGATGCTTGATCAATAACTCCATCTGGCAAGCGTAGATGATAAACTGCATCGCCATGACACCTAATATCAACGTCCTGTAGTCCTTCGTTCTCAACCCGTAGGTAGCAGGAACCAGAGGCAACCTTCTTCCAGGACTCAACAACATCATAACTAAGATCAAGATCCCATGTACCACGCCATGTAAGTGTAGCCATCCCACTTGCAGTATGTCTCAGGTAGATTACCGCACATGCTTGTCCCTGTTCACTGTTCCAAAGCACCATACTTTTGAGCTGCGGCATATTTAGCGCAGCCAAACTGGCATTTTGTAATAGTGTATAAACATCTCGACGAGGAGTTGTCTGAGCTAGTGTGGATGATGTGAGTGTCAACGACTGTAAGAGATTCCAGGCATACGGTAGCTGCTGGCACGAGGTAAAAAACTGCTGGGCATCGATCATATATGAAATAGAGAGACGCTCAAAATTGTGACTTCGCTTAGCAAAAGCCTTAGCTAGCTGGAGATCTGCAGCTGAGCTAGCGTCCATAGATGGGCCTGAATGTGATATAGCGTTGTTTAGTGCTAGTATAAGTTGGTTGTTAAAGTCCTTAAAGATAGATATCCTTTTCACGTGTTTTGGAAGAGCGTCCCGGATTAAAGAGGCTAATTCTATTAAGAGATCAGAAGGAAATCAAAAAGGTGTTTTAATATAGTATTAAACGTACCATATGTACATGCAGTCTGGCACTGGTATCGGCGGACACGCCACAGCTCGTAGGCTATACTTTCTAGCCGAGGGAGTTTCTCCCACAAGGCCTTTAGTACTTCCGGAAATATCTCATGTCGAAGTTGTCGACGTATCACAAAGCCTGTAACGGCATAAACCTCAAGGAGATTTTTAGGGGGGGTCAAGCAGAGCGGAGAGAAGAGCCGCAATATAGTGGGCGCATCGGGAGCCTTAACCTGCTGGCCATTAACCCAGCCGTGCTTTGGGTCATGCCATTTAATAGCTTTCTCCTGCTGACTCCAATCTCCAGGATCTTCATGTCCAGGTCCAAAACAGTAGTTTTTGAACCAATGTTCTGAGTCACTCGGCGAAGATGCGTTTAGCTCGAGTATCAGACGACCTGTAGGCTGCCAGGTATTCAGGATAGAGAAGAGCCGTGTAACAGCCTTCCCAAAATTAGAGCTGTGCTTGGGCATGGCATCTCGCTGACAAGTGGGACAGGCGTATCGGCGAAGCTTGATATTGAGACAGATGTGGTGGACAAGAGGCCTTTGTCGGATAACGAAGTATTCAAATTCGTCTAGACAGGATGCCTGCAATGTTAATTGATAGAAATTCTTTCGTTCAATAATGACCTGCCATGCTTTGCAGACAGTTGCACATAGAGCCCAGCCGCGATGTTTTTGGCGTGAGATTTCCTCGAGGATCAAAAGAGCGATATCAGCGGGCAACGAGGCCCAGGGAAAGGCGTTATCATCGTGTCTATTCGGCATTTGAGATAGGAGCTTCCAAGGCAGTAATTGTGGCAGTAGGAAAGGAAAGAATTTTGAGAAAAGCGGTGGGAAGTAGTGAATTGCGGAAGCAAAATGCTTTTAAGAAGTCCGCGTCTGCTAAAACCTTACCACTGGCTCCCACCCTTTGATGGCTCTATTTAAGACGTCTTTTCCTACTATAAGGTAGTATAAGCCCGAAACAGAATAAACACAGAATGGTATCTCGCCCCATGCATTATTCCAAATACGGCATCAGGTAAAATCATATGATCAGTGCAAAACATAGTACACACAAGCACGAACAAGACACAGACGAGTGGTACGTAGCGCAGCGGTGCATTCCTAGCATCGTAGAAATTCGAAGAATGCTTGAGCCATGGATGGATAGGGCACGATTGACACATATTGACCCTTGTTTTCCGGAAGCGTCTGTATCCTTAGCCAACTGCGCTGCCCGTGTTTACACATAATGTCTGGTTCTCCGAAGCCTGTGCATCTGATCAGTCTGATCAGAAATGTCGGAAACTCTGCAAGGTTGGAAAGTTTAACGCCAAATCCACCCAAATAACCGCGGATATGCTCGTGTCCCAGTATTCGGTTTCCTGCGGAAATGTCAGTTTTATGGTAAAAGAGACGGGCGTTGCGAGAATAGTGATACCGCATTCAAGTTGCATTTAACTAATCCCTCATTCTTGACATGTATACTGCGACGAGAGGATTCTGGACATTCTTCGCCATCGCCCCCACACCTGGTGCAAAGGTATTGCCCTACGCGGCCGGTTCCACCGCACTCTCGACACTGAGGCATCTCGCTCTAATTCCACAGTCAGGGACAGGGCCTTATACGAAGGCAGCGATTTTAAGGTTAATATTTGAAAGAACTCGGACTTAGCTCCTAGAACGGCGGAGTGTAGACTGGTCACCTTATCTGACAACTCCGCTCGTTGGGCTTATATCATCATCATGGTAAAACCTCGGCTTTGCCTTATGGTGGGTCAAATTTGTTGGGGCGTATTATTGCAGCCAATCATATTCTGCTTGGCAGTGCTAGGCTCAAACACGTCCCCGATATCCCCACGTAAAGTTACTTTCTGTTCCATTCGTCCACTTTTAAACTCTACAACACTGATCATGACGAGCCACCAGTCACAGTTCCCCATTCATATTGTGTCGTTTGACTCGAACCAGGACTCGAAAAAGATTGACGGACAGCATCAATGTCAAACTTGTTTCGAGCAGTTCAGCACAAGCGCAGATCTACGCGCCCATGTTGCCGCTTTCAGGGTCAGTTAATGTACCTAGTCTAGCATATGTCCTTTCTAATCCATACGATGATTTTGTAGTTGGAAATGCAACAATTGCTAGCTAGACAGCTAGAAGTAGAAGCACACCTACCACGCCTCAATTCTGAGGACAACGAGAGCGACGAGGACGAGGACTACGATGAAGATGATGATGAAGACAATGATAACTATGACTACGATAAACGTGGTGATCTTAGTTCGTCTAACGGTGCCCTCGATGGAAGGAATGATGCCAGGGATCAAGCCGGACATCAGTGTCCCTACCCAAAATGCCATCGGAAGAAGCCTTTCAAAACAAAGCAGACACTTGTCATACATTTTCAGAAGCGTAACCCTCACCATGCCCTCTTGGAGAGTGGACACTGAGGATGACATACAGACATTCGGTGCTACGAGATTTGTGTGTTCTGTCGCATTCCTTTCAGCAAAGTGCGAAGTTATATAAGGCATAAATGCAAATCCAAAAAACAACGAGTGGCCAAATCTAGAGAGTTTTACAGAAAAGAGCGGTGTACCCAGCTACGACTCCATGTCAGTCAGAAGCTAGACGACATGCTTACCCGGCAGGAGTGTATACTGAACGGCGCAGGGGAGCGCACTACAAAGCGGCCATTTACGGAGAGTGAATGCTCGGGAGCAGATCCAACTTCTAAAAGACATATGACAACTGTGGGTCGCAGCGTAAATCAAACGCACCACTCCAAAGAACAGTTATCAGGTAATATTCTGCTTTTCATTCTATCTTCCAAGTCTAACACTCGCTTAGCCACATCTCGAAGCAACGCGCCAGTTTCCATTGCACCAACAGCAGTACCAGCAGTCCCAAATTATATGAGTGGATCTGTAACGCCATCAGCGGAAGACGCACATAGTGCCATATTGGAGAATGGTTTCTTTATTGCTCAAGATCCGTTATTGGGGCAGAATATCAAACAGATGGACGACGCTGCTATCCACTTCGCATCAGTTGGTGGCTTACAGTTTTGCAAAGCTAATATCCTCGACAACCCGGTTAGTCAAATGTCTCATCTTGACAAATCTAGGTCCTAACTTGCTAGGTTATTCGACGAACTCTCGGGTCCTTCTTCGAATTCTCTAGCCTAGGTCTCTACAGATCCATCGGCCCAAAGCCACCTGGAACGTATACCTTCACGTGTGACCCGAATTCCTCGATCAGTGTTCTTCTTGTCCAATTGTGGAATATTGGATCTAGAGTAACATATTGGAGGGGTACACACAGACACTGGTTAGATCCTATCAAGGCAGACAATTCTCTCCTACGGGTTCCTGCCGCTCGTCTCCATCAACTCTCCCTCGAGCCCATTACAGTCAATTTCGAGCATGGTGGCTTGTAAGTTTTGCTCACTCTTTTAATGAATACCCTCTGACCAACAACAGTGCCATTCTAGATGCTCGAACCGCCTTCGAAGTCGTAAAAGGCACTGCAATTACGTTTGCGTTCGGGAAAGTAGAGATAGTTAAGACGTGGAGTCCAATGAAACTGCCCAAGTCACTTGAATCAGTAGTTGCGGGTATGGAGAGCACGGGTCTAGGAATGAACGTGGCCTTTTCTTGAAGAACAATAATCTGCCTAATTAGACACGCTCCCAGTTGCATCACCACTCTGCCCAACTCTTGTCTGATTCTCTGTGCCGAGACCTGGTAAGATTCCATGTGAGGGGACATCAAGCTGGATGGTCTGCAAGTAATTCCTCTGCGGTGTATCTGCATGGAAAGGAAGCATCTGAGATTGCTGCGTATGATAATAGGGTGGTATAGTGTTGCTATAGAATATTGGTGCAAACACTCCTCCAGGTGTAAAACTCGGGGGTGAGAATGGAAACGAAATTTCTGGGTTGTATAAGGCATCTGGCGATGACGCAGTCGATTCCATCGAGCAGATATTGCGACGTTGCCGTAATGTGCAGGTTGTTGCGCAAACAGGCATCTAACAGGTTATCTCCCCGCTCCAAACCCATCTCGCCAAATCCTAGAAGGCCCTTACTCTTTCATAGTTTTGTTTATAGCATAAACTTAATAACTCCATATATATGCTTAGCCTTATAGTTGTACTTCTTTCTACACTAGTATTTAACAAAGCACTAGAGCTATTTAAAGTAGGTGCTAAATCGCATATTTTTACCAATTTAGGCACGAGAGCCCCTTTTGTAAAACAGGCCTAATATGGAAAAGAGTACCTTTTTGTGATCCCTTGCAACCGGACCTTGTCGCATGTCGCACCGAATTAATATGTAATAATCTTTAAGGCCTTAACGCCCTTTTATATAATATAGTTTTTATATTTATATAATTATAGTTATACATACATTAAAAATTATAAAAGCTTTACTTATGCCGTGCTATAAAAAAGCAGGTCTTGCTTAGGACAAGGCTTAGGCTTAGGCTAAAAGCGGGGTGGCTTAGGTTAGTTTCTTATTCCGATTCAAGATGGTAAAACCTATCTCAAGAGGTTCTACACCTGTCTCTTTTCTCTTGCTATACTAACTTAAGATTAGGCACCTAAATAAGTATCTCCCTAAAGCACCTCCTTTGTACATACCATTGCGATTGCCTCGACAGTCCCGGAATTACAAGCTCTGGCTTTTGCGCAGGCATGCAGCCTTCGAGTTTGTGCGTAAGACTGGCACCTATAACCACTAACAGCAGAGGACCCCAAGAACAATATAAGGATGCCATGTCAATCATGAACGAATGTTCCCAGTTCTTAAGCATCAAACCAGTTTAGCTCTTTTGTAAAACGCCACCTATGATGAGCGTCTGCCCAGCCAGTAGTTTTGTCGTCCCACTGTCAACAGTCAAAGCAGTGTCAATTTAGAGCCCGGGAGGAGGTGGCACCTAATACGGTAATTAATACGACAATTAACAATATTAAAATTCTCCTGAACTCGGCAGACTTACAGCTCCGTAAGAAGGAGGACCCGGTGGGGGAGGCGGTGGAGGGGGAGCAGCACCTCCCGGAGGAGGTGGGGGAGGTGCTTCTGTGGGAGGAGGCGGAGGTGGAGGAGAAGCTGAAGCTCCAGCTCCAGGGGCGGGTGAGCCTTGCTGAGCTGCTTGGGCAGCTGCGTAGTACTGCTGGTAGTATTGCATATACCTGAACCATTATACGTCAGCATACAATAGGAGGCTCAGGGACATGGAACTTACGCTGCATAGCCACCGTATGCGGCATAGGGGTCCTGGCCGCCATAGTACTGTGCATATTGGGCTGCATAGTCATTGTTTGCTCCAGGAGAATTGCTAGCACCGCCAGGTACTGGCGAAGCTACATTCCCAGGAGGAGCAGGCGAGTTGTTGTAACCACCATGCCCACTATACGAACCAGAACGATTTCCAGATCTGTCGTATCTATCACCACTGTATCGATCACCATATCGGTCACCATAACCTCCGCCACCGCCTCCATGACCACCATAGTGTTGCCTCGGTGGGCGTGTCTTGAACTCTTCATATTCCTCCTTCACTTTGCCAACGAGATCCTCGCAAAGTTCTTTAGCCTTCTCCACCATCTTGGGATCGGGGCCCCTGCCATGTCGTTAGATTTGCGACTAGGTTTGAGAGTTGGAAAGGGCACAACAGACTGCACTTACGCTACGTGAAGATACATCTCATCATCGCTCTCACGATTTGTTGAAGCCTCAAGATAGCCTGAACCTCTACCTTTAATCTGCACACGACATCCGGTTTCTTGCTGGATGTGTTTTACATAAGCACCTCCGTGGCCAACAATCTGCGCGCGTAAGTTAAAGCCTTGAACAGGCTCGAGATTGATAGGTATCTTGGCTTCGGGCCATTTGCGCTGAATTCACGTTAGCGTTTAACCATGTTATGAGTATGCGAGCTTGGTTTTGACAATGCAAACTTACGCGCCCAAATTCATCACGCTCAACCTGCTCTTGATCACGGCGGCGGAATCGGCGTTCATCAACTAAATTCGGCAACTCCTGTTTCATCAATTCCTCAATTTTCTTGACTGCTGCATCTAGACCAGCCTTTGATGTGCTTGTGACGTGTAGGTATAGAGGCGGTGCCTGTTGACTTGTTAACCTTAGCCTCGGCAAAAACATAAACATGGGTACTTACTGCTGGGGTGGCCATGCTTTTGTCGGGGTAATATTCGCCGCGGGTTGTGACATCTTTCAAAGTCAACGATAGTTCTATCAATAAATCAACAGAAAATCTAGGAGGTTACTCGTACCAGCTCCGGTTTCTTCCTTAATCTAGATCACGCAGCGGAGGTCAGCAGATGCCAAAGAGGGGAGTCGTGTGCGAGCTAGTATGCTTCAATGTAAGCTACACTGTCCGTACACGACTAGGAGCAAAACTGGAGCAAGAAACGGCCCAGTGGAAGGGCTGGCACTCTGAAATGGATCAGTAGAAATTGACCAAGGGCGTTATTTACCATCTTTTGCGTAGATCCCTTTGTCAGTAGGTATCGGTTGCGCAAATCATTGACTTCGATGTCCTTGATGTAATCGCCATCGGAAACATAGACTTCACGATTGAGATTCCCCGGTTTCCCGGCATTTGCATCGCCCGCGCCGGCCGAGTTGGAGGAGGAAGAACGAATGGGTGGAACATCGACATGCTGGATGCCCTTTCTCGCCTGCAGTTGTGCGTTGATCTTGGCGGCGGCGGCAGCTGTAATGCGCAGTTAGCATCCAAACGCTGAGCGTCGACGACAAGCAAATGAGACGAACCCGCAGCTGCGGCAGCATCTACAGGACTCTTCTTAGTCTCTGGCGTTGCACTATCAGCGCCTCTGTTCAGAGGACTACGGTCGCGCGCGCTGTCTGGTTTGCGGGCGGCTGGGGAACGGGATCTGCGATCGAATCTCGAACGACGAGGCTCGGGCTCCGTCTGGTCAAAACGCGATCGTTTCGTGGTCCGTCGTTCCGTATCGTCCATGATTGCGGTGGTCAGGCCAAACTTGATGGAACCAAAGCGTCCATATACAAATGATTTCGGGTATGTTAGAAGAATTGGGAGGGAGGAAGGAAACAACCTAGCGCGGAGCTGTACAGACAGGACGAAAGCTAGTTGGCGTTGGAGAAGGCAGGTGCTACAAGATCAAAGGCGGGTGCAATTGAAGATCCCTTAGAAAAATATATTCTTGGCATGAATTAACTTCTTCACACAATTGAGCCGAATTCAGGCTAGCGTTGATTCCAAGCTTCCTAACCTAGATGCTTGACATCAGATGTGGGACTCGCCTCGTTTGATGCATTCTGCATACAAACACGTCAGAAGGTTATTCTACTAATAGGTCTCCGATACTCGCAGCTTGCTTCCAAAAGTTCACAGTGGAAGTTTATTAGCCACCCGACTTTTCTCCCTCCGTCGTGAGTCAAGCCAGTAGTTGGACAACACCATCCAAAATACAGTTCTCGAGAGTCGCCAAGTTCTGATCACAGGGTCTTCCAGTCCCAATTGATGATCAGGAAGATGGTGTCTCGCTCCTTCATCCTTGGCAGTGGCTTTCGAACTGCCGCTGCCGCTCTGCGTGCCAGTCAACAAACCGCTACTCGATGGAGCTCGAGTACCAGCTCAACTTCGGCCATTGCCTACAAAGCCCTTCGCCGTCGTCAAGCTCCGCTTCCCGTCAATGACGCGCCGCCGACCTGGTCGGCACAGGCAGCCGTGTCGAACATCCTCTATGAGATGCCGACTCCTTCCATGACCCCACCAAAGCGCCATGTACTCAACTGCCTGGTTCAAAATGAGCCCGGCGTGTTGTCGCGAGTTTCCGGCATATTGGCCGCCCGTGGCTTTAACATCGACTCACTGGTAGTTTGTAACACCGAAGTGGAGGATCTGTCTCGCATGACTATCGTTCTCACTGGCCAAGATGGCGTGGTCGAACAGGCCCGCCGTCAATTGGAGGACTTAGTGCCTGTGTGGGCTGTCTTGGATTACACAAACGCCGCTCTCGTCCAGCGCGAGCTACTTCTTGCTAAGATTAACATTCTTGGGCCAGAATACTTCGAAGAACTTCTAGCACACCACCGCGAGATGACTGCCGAGATAGATGCTGAAACCAGTGAAAGGACCTTGGGAGAGATTTCTCAAGACTTTCACCCAAGTAAGATGATTGCTAGCCAAGCCCTGCGGCATAAGCATGAACATCTAAAGTCGATCACATACTTCGCCCATCAATTTGGTGGCAAGGTTCTCGATATTAGCACCACCAGCTGTATTGTTGAAGTGTAAGCATTGCTCGCCTTCCCACCCATGATCCTGAATACTAACATGATTCTAGTTCCGCTAAGCCCGTCAGAATCGATTCATTCTTGAAGTTAGTGGCGCCCTTTGGGATCCTTGAGTCTACACGCACTGGTCTGATGGCCCTACCTCGTTCGCCTTTGTATGGACCTGATGAGGAAGCTATTCAGAGGGAGGCAGATGAAGTCGTTGATGCTAGCCAGCTACCCCCTGGTTAATAAAATCCTGACTAGGAGTACTGGGGATAGTTGGCGTTCATTACCGGCTCGAATTTGTCCTTCATTTTCTCGATAACAAAATTATAGACAGGTCAAGTGGTGCGAACTTCTAAGTATGGTATACATCAGTCCTGGGTAGAAATAAGAGTTCACGAGCCCTATATAGTTATGCAAATTTGTCTTTTGAGACACTAACAGCCTCATTTCTTGATTCACTCGTTGATCTTTGGGATATTTGAGGTGCTCTTGTTCAATACCTCCTAATGGCCGCGATACACCTGGAAGGGTCCGTAGCTTTTCAACTGAGAATCCCGATCCGGGCTCCTCTGAAATTGGTCTGAACCGCATCATTACTGATAGGCTGACCTTTTAGGCAATATTCCCCTTGTTGGTAACAAATCCTTCTAGAGCAGCTGTTTTCATGTTAATAACATCGTAGAAACTGAAGTGGATTGAATGCGTACCAATAGCTGCCCATAGACGATTCTCTCCTTCCTGGAATACCAGCGATCGTGGGCCATAAATAACCTCGTTAGTTACCTCCTCGGGGTGACGAGGGAGGCAGTGCATGAATTTCCAGTCGGCCTTAGCCCCGCCCCTCTCAGCTAGCTCATACGTGACCTGGAACCCAGCAAAATCCTTCAGTCGTTGTTTCGTCTCCTCCTCCTGGCCCATAGATACCCAAGTGTCAGTCACAATGATGTTTGCATTCTTGATCGCCTCTTCAGGAACGAAAAATTCGCCAATAGTTCCTGGAGAACTTGTTGTCTTAGCTTGCTCCTTGATGAAAGCCATCATCTTTTCTGGGATGCGGTAGTCCGGGGGTGTTGCCACCGAAATATCTACACCAAGCTTAAGACACCCGATGGCTAAGTCGAACAGGACATTGTTAGCATCTCCAACCCAGGCTACCTTCAGTCCGTCAGGAACAACACCAGACGAATTCACCCCTTGTTGTGAGAATACTTCATGGATGGTTAAGAAGTCGGCAATGGTTTGTAGAGGGTGGAAGGAATTTGAGAGTGCGTTGATAACTGGAACACTGGAATGCTTTGCCAAGCCCGCAATATCGTCGTGAGGGCCGACGCGGGCTACGATGCAAGACGTCATTGATGAAATGATCTTGGAGGTATCATGGAGTGATTCGTTTACCTAATGTTTTTAGCTCTCGATAACGGAATGTGCGTTAGTGGCGCTTACACCTAATTGGATGTCATCTTTTCCTAGAAACATGGGGTGTCCTCCCATTAGAGCTATGGCTGCCTCAGTCGATACGCGAGTACGGGTGCTTCGCTTCGCGAACATCATAGCAATAGTCTGGCCGAGCAATTTAGTATTGATTGCACCAGGTATCTCGCTAGACTTGATGGCCTTTTTGTGAGCAGCAGCATTCAGAATCAATTTCGAAAATTCGATTGGGCTGAGGTCACCAATTGTCATTAGATGACGAGGTTTGGGGTATTGGGTGGAATAGCTCCTTGGTGAAGCATGTCGCAGTGCATTCCGGGTGATTCGGTGGACTGAGGGCCGCATATTGACGGTAATAACAGAGAGTGTGAGCAGTAGTGTCCTAATGAATTGTGACGGGCTTGTGGCCGTAAAAATCTTAGACGGATAGTTGTTCTGAATGTCGAGAAGGCTATGCCGATGAAACGTAATTTAAATATTAAGTGATCAATTAATTGGCTTTATATTGAATGAGTAAAGCAATATGACACTTCATTTCTCAAGAGAAAGATTCATTACTCACAATTAAAATGTAGTGACTCATGAACCGCGAACGAATATTTGTTACGTTGGTGATTGACAACAGTTCATGATACTTATTTATAGCATGGAAGGTGTTGACTTGCTGCTGCGAAGGTCGGCGAAGACTTCGATACTTATTACCAGCCGCCCACAGCTGTTGTATCATCGGAGGGCGTGTGTACCTGGACCGCTTCCCCGGATAACGTTAATCCTAATATGGTAAGGCCAGTGACTCCAGCAGCATCGAGGCGGGCTAATGGCCCCATATTTATGAGACTGCACCGATGACGACGTGCATCCATTGAGCTACCGCCAAGTCTTCCGTCATCCAGTCGGCAATCGATTGCATTACAAGTTCACAACAACTCAACGTGCTCATATTCCGTTTATACTCTTAACCGTTCCCTTATAAACTTGTCGGCGTAACTGTTGTCCGCGGCTCTGGGAAATTACGGGCTTGGAACCCACCGTATGATAAAAGTGCTCTAAGAGTTCCCTCTTCCCGAATCATGGTTGCGCGACTATAGCTTATTAGTCTTGCTGCTGCCACTCTCATCGACCATGTCGCAAGACGAAGCCTCCCCTTTGCTGGTGTCGGCAAAGAAAGGTAAAGCCGCTGATCGAACCCTTAACGAGCCTACCGAGTCTACCGAGTCGACGCCACTCCTATCCAGCAGCTCAGCATCATTAGGATACAATGGCGACGACGTGGAGCCGGAGGGAGATGGCGCTTCGATACGATCCCACAATAGCTCTTCGCCCTCGACCCATGATACCAAGAAGAAAATACGAAGATGGCCTTCGTTCGTAGCCATGGGGGTATTAGGCTGCGTCGCTATTGCCATCATTGTCCTTGCCTTTATCGCGCCCGATGCTGTGCAAGAGTACGCCCAACAAGCGGCTATTATCGAACCCACAAGTTTATCCATCGATTCTATCACTACCGACGGAATTCGTGCCCGTATACAGGCCAATTTCAAGCTTGACGGCTCGAGGGTGGAAAACGACCATGTACGAAGAATCGGCAGAGCCTCAACTTGGGTTGCCAACCAACTGGGGAGTGAACAGGCCAAGATTGACGTCTATTTGCCCGATTACGACAACATACTGCTTGGCTCCGCCATTATTCCACCTTTAGTAGTTAGCTTGAGGGATGGAGTAACAACACAGTTCGATTTCATTGCTGACGTGCGCCCCGGCAACGTGGAAGGAATGCGTACGATTGCGAATGATTGGCTAGATGGCAGGCTTGATAAGTTGCGTCTCAACGGAAAGACTGATTTAAACCTCAAGTCGGGGTTTATACCTCTCGGGACACATACGGTCTCTGAAACACTGATTTTTGAAGGTCAATCCCTCTACCGTTCCTTTTCTGCCCTCTATTTTGGAGAGAAAGTGTTCTTCTAGTCTGCCAAGAGCCGTTTAGGTGGCTTTATTTTTGTATCAAGCAAAGACTGATTTTCGAACAGCAAATAAGATTCCTGCTATACCAAAGTACAACATTACACGTTTCAACGTTGAAGACGGCCCCTTCAAGGGCTCTATGCTTGTCGATATATCTCTGTCAGCATTTAACGAGTATCCAGTCCAGCTTGACATTCCAGAGCTCGCATTCGAGATCATGGTCGCGGGTTGTGCAGATACAGATCCCTTTATCATTGTAGCAGAAGCGTCCACTGGAGAGATTCACGTAGAGCCACTGTCGGATGTCTCCGCGGGCGTTTACGGTGTTATTCATGAGCTCCCCGATTCCTTAACACGGGCCTGTCCAGATTCTTCTTCATCACCACTGGACATATTCCTGAAGCAGTACATGCATGGTGAACCCGCCACTTTATTCGTTCGTGGCAGCAATCACCCGGATGGTGAAACTCCCAAGTGGATCGCAGACATTCTAGCTAGTGTTACCGTCCCAGTTCCCTTCCCCGGAAGGACACTGGATGGTCTTATCAGAGATTTCTCTTTGACCGATGTTCATTTTACTTTGCCTGACCCTTTTGCTGATCCGGATGATCCGGACGCAAACCCTAAGGTTTCCGGGAACATTTTGGTCACTGCAAGCCTTCCCTCCGATATGAACTTCGCAATCAATGTAACGAACGTACGAGCCACTGCCGATGTCATATATAAGGCCCAAAAAATGGGAGAGCTCAATCTCCGGAAGTGGCAGCATGCCAATTCGACCAGAGTTGATGGAGAAGGGAATGACGGACCCAGTCTTAAGATCGAATCGCGCATCATCGAAGCCCCTCTCAACATTACTGACAGTGATGTTTTCGCCGATGTTGTGCAAGCACTTCTTTTCGGAAACAAACCTATTTCGCTTGATGTCCAAGCTCTTGTTGATGTGAAAGTGGAGACATCGTTGGGGGAACTTATCTTAAAGGAGGTTCCTGCGGAGGGAAAGATCCCTGTAAAACGTTCGTCCTCGCTGCTCTGATCCAGTTAGTCGCCTCTTGAATTAGTCGTTTCGAGGATTTCCAGCCTCGACCGGCCACAACTTTATACCCCTTTATGCCCTATATGACATGCCCGCATGCTAACAGGTCAATAGCCCTTCCTACTGGAGCAATTGGCGCTATCAGCCCTAAGGTCGGATCATTGAGAGTTGTGGACAGTTCCCAAGACTCACTGACTCTGCAGGCTTTGGTTAATGTCACCAATCCTACGGCTTATACAGCTTATGTCCCATTCGTCAATGTCCATTTTATTGCCAACAACACAGTCTTAGGAGACGGCACTGTTCGAAACGTGGATATTCGCGCTGGCAATAATACGAACCTACTCGTTACGGCATCTTGGAATCCCGCCAAACAAGGCCCACATAGCCGGAAGATTGGAAGAGACCTGATTTCTCAATACCTCTCAGGTTTCAATACGAGCATTACCGTGAAACCGCACCTGAATAGTATCCCCGGCCAACCTCTTCTCTGTAAAGCGCTCTCGCAGTTTAATGCAACATTTGCTGTTCCTCGGCTGAGTCTCCCCGGCGACTCACCCGGCGGAGATTCTCATTTTATCAGGGATGCGAGTTTCCACTTCTTATCATCAACTGCCACCTTCACACTCGTATCTCCCTTGCAATTTAATACAATATATCTAGACTTCGTTAATGCTACTGCCTTATACAATCACACTGAACCAATAGGCCGGATCCTTTACGACCTCCCCTTCTCTGCACCTCCTGGAATATCTCAGACCCCTAGACTACCCGTTGCCTGGTCAATCGGCTCTGTCGGATACGATGCCGTCCGAAGGGCCATCGGCGGGAAGCTAGAGCTAGACGCCCGTGCCTTCGTTGATGCTAGGCTAGGAAATTGGAAGGAGTCGCTTTGGTATGAAGGGAAAGGCATCGGCGCCAGTGTGCATCTTACATAACCCTACTGGCTTTTTTAAAGATCATTCGCGTGGGTGGCTGGGCGTTCGGGAGTCCATCGGTTTGGGTACATAGGGCATAAGACATTCATACCAGAGTATATAAGATTAATGTCATTGTGTTTTCAAACCACGCGTTTGAATACGGGAGGCTGCCTCCAGGCAACCCCCTAAAATGCTAGTGAGACCCTTTCGGAGATGCTGCTGACAGGTCACGGGGCTACTTTGGCTTATGCTACTTCTAAGCTGAATTATTCACCCCCAGCACGTGTTATACTATACACTTGTCCTAGCTGGAGGCAAGTACAATGCACGGAAATCCATTCGGACCATTTCAAAAGCTGCAAGCCTCGAAAGGTGTCACGATGATTAGTAAAGAGACTAGCCATGATGTAACGATACGAGATTCTAGATGGAGGCGTTTGTAGAGGCGTTCATGCTTCTGCGATCGCATTCAAGCATGTTTACAGTTTTAGGTAAGTAGCCGGCTTAGGTATACGGCGCTGGCCGAAAATAGATGTCGACCAACCAAAGATTCTCTGTGCAGGGGTTTCCCCAGGAAATACATTCATCATCATGCATGATGAGCTGGAGGAAGGATCATTCGATCTTTGGCCAATGGCGAGAATGTAACGTTCCGGTACTTGCACCAGCCAGGCATGCTAAGATTGCTAAAGTTCTCCGCGGGGCAGTGATGACATAGGCTATAAACTCTAGAATGGGCGGCGGATTATTCCATGCTCAGCCTTACCAAGGGATCCATTCTAGGAGTCCAAAATGGGTCCTGTTGGTTATAGAGGTCATTAATACGCGTCTTACGCCTTGGCGGCTGAACACGTGTGTATCTCACTACCCGGGTTCGAGATACTCCGAGCAGAAATGGGTAGAGCTAGAAGCCCAACTATTAGCTTATTTTGATCTAATTTTTATAATTGTTCACATAATAAGCCGTGAATGATGAATGTACCAACAACCGCCATTCAGGCTGGTGGGCAGCTTTCATAATACGGCCTATGGAGATCAGTAAGCCTGTGCGCATGGTATGAAGAGATTTCATTTCAATTTGCGGTATCTCTGTTGTACGGCCAAATATCTAATACACATAACTTCTAAAGCCACTGGTACGTAATGTAGTCCTCCCTTATCCGATGTTTTGCCCGCTCATCTTCCGAGTGGCCGGCTAGACTTGCTCTCCGCTATCCTCACCGAAGTTTGTATATTGCGGAGGTATCACTGCAGGTAAATATATTAATAGGGAGCACATATAAAATACGTAGTTATTGTGACTAGTCATTTCAGCCAACTAGAGAGCACCGCAACATATGAGATATCGGTGAATGTGTGTAAAGGAGGAAGACTTTGCGAGTCAGCCCACCGTCGCCCGACAACATGTTGTTACATAATCATGGCGAAGGAGGCTACTGAGTACATCATGAACTAGGGACAGTTGTAGATGGTGGCACTGCTCTGCTAGTTGTTGGCACTATACCGGCGAATATCTAGTGTAAGCCCTCACCACTCCTAACTAGCCAATAGAAAGAATCTGTTATCCAAGAGATAATCTCAGCATCTCAGGCCGGCGGTGCATCTCACGAGCCAACAATGCGATGTCTATGTTGTGGCGAAAATAGACTCGGACTTCCTTATGTCTTGGATACGAGGCAGCCGAATTTAATGTGTGATGATCAGATTTAGGATGAGCCTGAAAGAGTATATAAGACGAGGCTTCCGGAAGATCTAAAGGTGATTCCATACCAGCTGCATCAAGAACCACCACAGAACAATATCACTAAACCCCCAGACAGCCTACGAGCCAAATCACATTTCTTTAGAAAGTATCATTCTATCTCTTCACCCTCTTAATCAAAATGAAGTTCACCACCACTGCCCTCGCTCTGCTCCCTGCAACTCTCTCTGTTGCTGCCCCAACCACCACGTCGGGCTACGCTGTCCCTAGCATCCTCAAGGTCCACGACATTACCACCAACTTGAACACCGCAAGCTCGCAGACCTCCACTGTCCGCCAGGGCAACTTCGAGACATCCACACTCTATGACATTCCCATCCCCGCGGCGGCGGCTGGACGAACCTGCGGGCTCGTGTTCCACGCTAAGGCCGCCGACGATGTCGAGGGAACAAAGGCTCTCGACATTTTCAAGAATGGCTTCACGGACCTGGCGACCCTGAACCAGGGCAACCTACGCAACACCCAGATCGCACGCATCGTCCTCAACACTGACACTGGCAACTACGACTTCAAGCGCAGCGACTTCACCCCCACCGTCGATCAGTTCCCTTGCCCTGCCGGCACAACCCTCCACTGGGAGGCTGTCGCCGTCGGCGAGTTCGATATCAACAAGGTCGCCCAGGACTTTGTCTACGATGGTGTCCATGTGCCCAACGGAATCAGCGTTGCCTTCTGGTAAACGGAGGCTTACGCATTACGTCAGGGGTTTACTTCTAGTACATCTTAGATCAGCTTGGGATTAATAATACAGCTTCTGAAAATTCGGAAAATTGGGCTGGAGCTAGCATTAGAGGACATTACTTCATATTCTTGTTTGTACATACATTCATTCATTCATTCATTATGGCTGAGCTGGAAACGGTATAGACTAGATAATCAAATACGACTCTCCTTTATTTAGTACTGAATATTCCACTAGATGTCCTTCTAGTGGTACTTGCATGTCCCAGAATGGAGGCTTAGAGCCTCACGAGATGGTAGTGACTTTTGAGGCCGCTAGTGACTAACACTAGTCTCAACGCACACAAGGGTCATAATTGCTGATCACTAAATTCTTGTTCGCATAATAGACACCTAGGGATACAGGTTTACGATTGGAGGTTGGCGAGGAAGGGGAGGGGTGGTCAGATAGTGGCTGACTGGCTAGTAAGTGAAAGAGAGTAGCCTATAGAGCCGCCTGGGCTTATATTGGGGGATTTGACTAGACATTGGGCTTTGGAGTATATGATTATACATAGTAGTTTTCGAAGGATTAGGCTCCTAAAAGTATTTATGTATACTACACACTCTGACTAGCCTGCAGACAAAATAAATCACGTCGCTGCATATTAGGTGTTTGATATGGGTTAATAAGGCTATTATTGCATTCAAGTAGATGTGAACTTCGATTGGTTCCAATTATAATTGAGGGTGCGGAAGTAAGCTAGAGATAGTAATTAACCCGAAGCTTGCGCCATAAGCCGGGATTATGCTTACTAACAATACAGGACTCGCATTGCCGGAGATTTTGCTTAATATCCGTCCTCTCAAATATATCTTTATGTCCTGTCTAGTCTTCATTTTCTAAACTAATGTTTCAGATTCAAGCAAAAACAGCCCGGTCAGCATACTCATCATATTGTGTATAGGTTAGGCTGTCGTGCGTATTTTTCTTCCGCTTGTCTCGGATTTCTACCTCTTTCTACCTCTTTCTTATTTGTTTCAATGATTTAGGTTGTTTTAAGACCATTAAGACCAAATTCATTATTGTACTTAATAGACTACCCATTTATATACTCATGGGGACTAGTTGAACTGCTTTTTGCTTAGTGAAGAGTAACTCACTAGAAGGTATTTATAGTAGGAAGGCTTAGTCACACAGTAAAGGTAATCCGGTACAAAGTTGTTAGTATGTTCATGTGGGCGTGGAGAGTAAATCTTTTGGGTTATACAAATATATCCGAGCATACCCGGGACCTCTACAGACTGTTAAGCAGTGCAAAATCGCCTGAAAATTAAAGTGGCAGTGAAGTGTTACAATTCTAGTGAAAACATTTGTTTTTTATATATCAAATATCCTTAGTACCGTCAGTCTAGGCCTATTGCGGCTCATCATATCCACGGATAACCTCAATGTCGAAGAACAATTTTATCGATTGTCAAGACTGAACCTATTGGTGTATCTGACAAGAGTCATACAGACAGTGTGGTGGCATTTAAATGTCGTACATAAATACGAGCCTGCTCATGGTTAGATTGTGCCCATATCTGATCAGCCTGAATTGGTCCTCAACATAGCTGGAGTGTTGCGGACTTTCTTCGGGATGTTGCAATTACTGCTATTTCACTGTGCTAAATCTTAGATTCCTCACTAAAGACAATGCGAACCCAACCCTCTCGGTTGATGTTCTCAGGTATCTTGCTCTTGAATATAATAACAACATCTCTACTCTTTAGTTTCCTTACTGCTATTGCCTCATCGCCCTAGAGCTTAGTGTTTACTACTGACACAATGTCCAGGGGCTTCTGCATCTGCAGATCTTTGCGGAGGCCAGCGCCACGTACTAGGACCTCCCTATTCCTCTTGCTGGGGATTGCCTTCGCGTTCACCTGCTGCCACGCCTTGGGTGAGGCGGCAGCAGCGGTTTGTGTCTATGTTCGGGCAGGTTTTGGTGTTGGTGTAGCTTGAAGAGCCCTTGCCACAGCGACCTCAACTACACCTTGAAGTTCTTGTTGGGTAATCGGTGTACTATTGCTGTTCGGAGTATTAACAAAGGGTCGTCACCACTAAGTGTTTGCGTCTTCTCAAGCCGCGCTCCGATTACAGCCATCAGTTGGCCCTTCTTGGCCTCCTGCCAAAGGCTTGCGGCCGCCTCGTACCGCCCTTCCTTGTACAACTGAAATATGGGTTCCAGCGCTTTATCAATCTCATCGGCCATACCTGCGAGACCGTGTCTATTGCAAGTAGAGGCCCCGCTGGGCTTTTCTTGCAGTCGAGTCCTAGACGCGTCGCCAGTGGGCCCACAGCATTATAGCTGTATCGGCCATGATCTCGCGAAGTTATGGGTGTTTTTCCAAATCCAAGAAAGTTTTTGGGCATCATTTCAATTAGCTAGTTTATTTATTTTTAAATATATTAAACCAGATTAAAAAAAAAAGAGAGAGAGAGAGTTTAAGCGCGGTAATTTGTGATTATTAGCAATGCATCTTTAATAACGCTGTTTAGGATGTTAAAAACGCCTCTTCTAGTGGAACAATCCCGAGCTTTATCAAGCGTCCTCACTCATGTGATCACTCTGCTGGCTTGCGTCCCACAGCCGTGAATACAGCGCTGGGGTGCAAGGCCACGCCTTTCTCGGTCTCGCCGATGGCCTTCACAAACGTTTCCATCCAGACCTCCCTCGTGACAGGCGCGTGGGGATCGTCTGTTCTGGAAGGGAAGTAAATCTCCACTGCCTCCCAGACCATAAGCATATCGTCGGTCCAGGCCTTATAATCCTGCTTGCGGGTGGCCGACCTGGCCATATGGACTTCCTCGAACCCATGTTTGACGAGATGATCATCAAGCCTGGTAACAAGGTCTTGAGTCATTCCGTCCCTGTCGCTTATGTGGCGCAGGATTCGCGAGAGGCTCTTGCAGGCATCGGTTGCCAAATCGGGCGACGCGGGCTCGACGATGAAATCCGATCTCAGTTCTTCCCACTGCAGCCATCCACCGGGCTTAAGCATGGCGAGTACGGTTGATAATAGTGGAGTGGTATTCTCATCGTGAATGAGGCTTAAAAATGCCCGTACGTGAATAATGTCGTACACCCCTGTCATCTCTGGAGCCAGAGGCCGAGAGAGAACATCCCGCTTCTTCATACTGGCGGATGGAGGTAGAAAAGCAGGCGAAGGAAACACGATCTCGTTGATATCGAAACCGTGCAGGGTGGCTGTGGTGAGCTCGTGGCTGAGGTCTGTGAGCCAGATACCATTGCCACAAGCGAGGTCGGCGATCTTCAAGGAGTCGGTAGACGGCGAGGAAACGGACTGCGAGACATGGGGTTCCAGTAGAAACCCGAGCGTTTTCTGGCAGAGCATATGTTGCAGATGCAATCGCGCAGACGACCGGAAATTGTGCGCGGTCGATTTCCAGTAGATAATCCCTCCATCTGTCTTGGTATCCATACTGAGCTTAGTTTGGAGCACTGGAAAGTGAGACAGGAATATGGCTCAACAGCGGTAGATGAAGTGAAGCAGATGCACCCGGTGAGGTGCAACGGGGCAAGATTTGTGTTGTTAGCAGAGCCTGGTGTCAAGGTCGTCTCACATCAATCGAGGTGAGGTACAATAGCTCCAACTGTAATCATATTACAAGACTAAAGCTTGAAGAAGATTCTCCTTCGAAGCTTGGGTGAAAGAGGTGCTATATATGCCCAATGGGGATACCCTTCAATGAGTAGATTCGTCAGGTCCCATAGGTAGTGGCATATGACAGCTGGCGTCCCTGAGCATCTAGTAGGAAGGATGATCGAAGCCCCTGCATGCGATGTATCACATACAAGGCATATGGTGTTAACTGGCTTGTGCCACTGCTGTGTTATTTATTTCTCCGGGTTGCTCGGCAAACTACCGTAACAGAAAACGGAAGACTTTGGCCCCCAATCCTAGCCAGACCCCGGCGAGTCCAAGTGCCTATCTTCGCTACTTTCAAGGCTTTACGGAATCCCTTATTTGAGTTCGCCGTCATGTCTCTAATCAAACGAATCCAAACAACTTCCTTTCGTTGATCTAAGACACTACAGAGATGCTTAATCTTATTGTCTTCGCGGGCGCTACGCTCCTTGCCTCGTACCTCTACTTCAGACTGAGATACATTCGTTATTCACAGTATGCCCATATCCCACAGTTGCCCAACCACCTGCTCTGGGGGCACCTCAAGATCTTTGGCGAGCTCGCCAGTCGCGGAATACGTGACCGTCATCCAGGTAGATTCCCCCATTCCCGCTCGTGGCATCACTACTCTAACCCTTTTAAAGATAGAGTCTTCGAGGAAATGTGGCAGTCTATAGGCCGCCCACCTGTCATGCTCGTAGATCTCCGACCTATAAACCCGCCAATGCTTCTCGTTACAGCCCACGATGTTGCAGAACAGATTTCGAAGCCCTCAAAGCTCTTCCCTCACAGCACTCCCAAGTCTCCCACGTTGACTTACGTAGCCCCTATCATAGGGGATACGTCAATTCTGAGCAAGAATGTGAGTAGACTCGATAACAAGCCTCTCTCTCCCCTCCACAAGATGCCTTTCCATCGTCAAGATGAAGTCGCTGACTAGGATACAAAGGGCGGCGACTGGAAGAATCTTCGCAAAAGATTCAACCCGGGTTTCTCTATACAGCATCTCTGGAAGCTATTGCCCCTGATATTAGAAAAGACGGGTCCCTTCTGCGCCATCCTTGACAAGTACTCGGAGACATCGGAGACTTTTCCCTTCGAGACGCTTGTCTCGAATTTGACACTTGATATAATAGGTGTTGCTGTCATGGAAATCGATCTCAAGGCCCAAGATTCTTTTCAACAAGGCGAGCTGATACGTCTGATGGGGCAGCTTACGCAAACGTACCTAGACGACAAAGCCAACAGCCCGTGGTGGATTGTGCCTATAACCACGGTCAAGCGGTACCGGCTCAGCCGCCGTATCGACTCGCTCATCAAGGAAACGATTCAACGGAAATATTCTCGGATGAAACAAGAAGGACAGAGATCTAGGAGTATTCTCGCGCTAAGCCTCCAAGACAGGGACTCTTTAACCGCGGAGCTTCTTTCAGAAACCGCCGATCAAGTCCGTAGTTTTCTGTTCGCAGGGCACGATACAAACACAAGTACGCTCGAATGGACGATCTATGAGCTGAGCCGTACACCTCGAGCGATCAAAGCTATACGCGAAGAGCTCAACGAAGTTCTCGGGACCAATTCAGACTCCCAAGCAATCTGCGCCATCCTTGCGGAGCGGGGAGAGCAGCTGCTCCCCAAGCTCGGCTACCTGAATGCTGTCATTAAGGAGACGCTCAGACTACACCCCCCAGGCGGCACAGCACGTATGTCAGCGCCCGGGAGCGGATTCACAGTGTCGACAGCCGAAGGCGAAGAGCTCCTCGTGGATGGTACGGTTATATACTCGTGCCCGAGCATCATCCACCGCGACCGAAATGCCTTCGGCGACACGGCGGACGACTGGGTTCCAGAGCGGTGGCTCGGAGACGCGGCAAATGGCATCCCGGCGAGTGCGTATCGCGTAAGTAAAATTGAAATCACTTTGCGTGAACCTTCATCATAGCAGCCACACTGACGATATTGGATCCCGGGACTTCCGGCCGATGCAGCTCCGGGGTCCCTTTGGGGGTCCGAAAGTAGCCATTCGAGCGCGGGCCCAGGAGTTGCATTGGCATCGAGCTTGCGAACCTCGAGCCCCGCATCATCATTGCGCTAATCGCGAGAAGATACGATGTCACTAAAGTTGGACTAGGTGAAAGCCTGCTTGATGAGAAGGGGTTGCCCGTCATTAATGAGAAGGGACAGTTCCGTACTAAGTCTGACCTATATAACGTGAGTGATGCTACCATAGCTACTTTCTCTATGCCAAATGTTGTGCTGACAGACGTGCCCTTCTATCGCAGACTCGCCGAATAACATCACAGCCTGTGGACGGCACGATGATGAAAGTCGGATTGGCGAGTTAGAGTACCCATGTGACAGGATTACTGTCACCTATGCGAGGTGTACGATTATCACTAAGAGTAACGACTGTAGCAGAGAGGCTTCGTACTTGATCACTTGTCTCAGTCGCTAAGTCGCTATGCGTTCTTCCTTGTCGCTGCAAGCTAGCATTGTTGTCCAATTCCACGAGTCTTCGCCACTTTTCGCTATACATAGGGGCGCGACCCCGCCCTTTCTGCTGTTTTGCATGCCACGATCAAAAACGGGATCCCGAGAGGTTCATGGAAGTAAGGGTGGTCGCTTGGCCGCTGGCGTTCATGAATCGATAGCTTTATTATCGTCAACGGGTATTACTATTCTATTTTACGACCTGGGAAAGGTCTATGAAAATTGGACATGGTTTTTCGTCTCCTATAAAACATCAGGGCGTGTCTTGATACAGTTACACTTCCTCGTATACGTAAGGCGATTCCAGCTAATGACTGCTGTGCTGCCGCGGTGCTTTTATGACAATCCCCTCTCCCTGTAGGGAGCGAGGCCACATATTTACTGCTAGAGTATGAGGTTATTCAGTAGATGTAGTGCACTGTACCTATTGGATTAAGCATACTTAGGTAAGGAACATGTCTAGGTACAGTGGGGAGAGGTGGTACCTCTCTTACATATGGTAGATGTGTGTGGGGAGAAGTACCCAGCTACCCGCTTTCACTAGCGCCTCGAGGGGCTGTTGCTCAGCGCTCCTCGGCCCACTAAGGAGTTACGACTAAATTGATTAGAAATAATCATGAGCGGAAAGTAAGGATAAGACCAGAACACCAGCCTCGACCCCGCAAGTACTGAATATTACGCCCAGTCGCCCTCCCGCAAAGGTGCACCTTGCTAATAATACTGGCTGTGCTCAGCACGCCGCAACGGGGCTGCTACGCCACTCAGCAGCGGCTTCAAAGGCATTCCGCAAACTGCTGTACCATGAAACCTATGTACGAGAGTGTGGATGATTAAAAATACATGCCTCAGGACAGTGCCCAACATGTCTAAAGAACACAATGCGGGTATCCTTCCCCACGGAAGCGTGATTATACGAAGAGAAACCACGAGTCCGTTAAGCGTTGGTTTTCCTTGTCCCAAGTGGACGAATTCTACTATTATCGCCATCACAGTTGATTACCTTCTACTCCAGACAAGGGGTGCCCGCTCCGGATGCAACATTTGTTGTAACAAAACCATGCCTGAATCGTTCTTGATCAAATCAAGCACACGCTTCCGCGACACCTCAGCTGTTTCGCCCTTGAATGGCACCGGGGCGACGGTATAGTCCCGGAAGAGCGACGCCACAGTTGCTACAAACTCGACCTGAGAGAATTTACGCCCAGGACAATCGCGGGTGCCTTCAGACCAGCCAACGAATGTTCCACGCCTTGGCTCGATGAACTCCTCTTCCAAAGGAGAGGCATCTGGATACTGGTCGACTTCCTGACCGTGCTTGGCGGTGGACCGGATAAAACGAGAAGGCCGCCAGGTCAGGGAGTCTTCACCCCACCATCTAGGGTCAGTTTGCAAAGATGAATAAGCCAAGCACATCATAGTGTTCGGCGGCAGAACCAGAGTCTTGTCGCCGACGACCAACGTCTGTGTCTTATCTTTTGTCCACTTGGTGACAGGGACGGGAGTATAGAGACGAATGGTTTCGTATAACACGGCCAGGCAACGTTTGAGACGAGGGAACAGTCTGTAGTCCCATTGGTCTGGTGGCGAGTTCCCGAGTACTAGTCTCAGCTCTTCAGACAACCAGTGTTGTACTTGAGGGTTGGCAGCGAGGAAATATACGGCAAAGGTAAAAACGTGCGCCGAAGTGTCGTGGCCAGCAAAGTTAATGACGAATATGTTGCCATAGATCTCTTGTTCGGTAAGGCCCTCGCCGTCTTTGGCATTAAGTGATGCTTTGGCCAAAGACGACAAAAATGTGCTACTACTTGCGGCAGATGATGTGCCATCGGATGAGGTGCCAGAGGAGACCCTCCTCTTCTCGGCTTCATACATGTCGGTCATGAACTTTCGGAACGCTGTCACGGCTTCTCCGACTTGACGCCATTTTTGAGGAAGCCAAGGCATTTTGGTAAAGAAGGGAGGACCCATTGCAATAACAAGGATACAGTTCTCCAGAATTAACTGTAAACTTTGCTTATAGCTTTCTGATGGCTTCTTGTGGGATGTCTCTTCGGAGCCTTCGAAGCTGAACGACTTCCCAAAGCCAACCTTGCAAAGAACATCAAGGGATAAAGTACGGGCATCATCGGCAGTAGTTCGAATAGAGGGTCGGGCCAGCCAGTATCGGATCATATCGTTCGCTTGACTAATGCTTTCCGACCAAACCGTCTCGTTATATCGTTCGTTGAAGCATGACATCATTATTTTTCTCTGGTTTGCCCATCGCTGGCCTTCGACCTATTATCACGAGTAAGTTATGATCAATATACGACAGAAAACAGCAGCTGAGACCGAATCTTACACTGCCAACAGAAGGTCCAAAGACGTCGAGGACCTGTCCGAGTTCGACACACCGAGGGAAGTCGTCTCTTCTGCGGACAATATCAACCACGACGTCAGGATGTCCGATATATAACCAGTTGCGACCGGGCGTCACAAGCATAAAAGCGTCACCGAGTTCGTGATGCGATGAGTACCTGTCAGGTAGTTCCCATCCCATCCAGTTATATCGGGTGAAAGTGCTTTCGCCAAAGACTCTCTTTACGTATCGGAGAACGGCGCGGTCCACGAGCATCCAGAAGTGGTTGAGGTGACTGATGGGGAGGACATGGAAACGGATACCAATCTTGCGCGCGATAGAGTAGTTTCGGTACAGGTGCTGCACCGTCTGCAAAGCTACTACCAGTGGCAGCAACAGGCAACCCCAAAGAAGCAGAGAAAGAACCGCCATTAGCAGCAAGCCACTCGCAAGAATGAGTGTGAACCAAGCCTTTCTAGAGATAGACAATTGTTGTTCGTCGGGGACTGTGGGAAAGACGATTCAGGAGCCTTGGAACGGGAGCCTTGGAACGGGAGCCTGGGAGGAGGATGAAGCAAGGAGCGAGGTCAAGTAATTTAAGTACCCCAGCGGTCGACGAGATTGTTCAATTTGGGGTCTGAAGCCCTTTCTGAAGATAGGTAGCCCTCAGAGCACGGGTCTCTATAAAGAGGTAAGTCTCCGATTGGAGAAAGGCTTCGAGTTGTGTCTGGGGTACATGCAAACTTGCATTGCATGCGAGGTGTACAGATAGTGAGGATAGGGATGCCACGGCGAAGTTCATGTTCTACGTCCCGTCAGAGCCGAAGCCCTCGCGACTTGCTGTAGAGTGTAGGCAGGCTGTGAGCGGGGATGCACGACGCGGACAAAACATTCCACTTCGTATCTGTGCTCCTCCCATCTGCTGAGTCTTTTCCCACTAGGTATTCGCCAATTGAGGTTCCCAGCTTACAGTGGTGTCGATCTACCTTGCTATGAAAGTGAGTGCGCGTAGCATGTACAAGTTGATACCAATCAAGTACCTACTTCCTATACAATTTTGATAACATGCTGTGGCGAGCACCTTAGGTAGTAAGGTGGGGTGCTCGTTTTCCAAAGAATCAAACGACCCGTTCTTATGCCCCCGAGCCCCAGATCGGCAAATTGGGGTCCGCACGGGCACTACTGCATGTACCCAGTAGGTACCGCAGGTCAGCGCTCTAGGCAGGGGTTCTCGCGAATGTAACAGGCGGCTCTACTACGGCGTTAGCATTGGCAGGGCCTGGAAATATCTAACCTACCTAGGTACAACCAAAAGGATAACCATAGACAAGTACGCGGTAGTTTAGTCACAAAGTCCTTATTCATTAGTTCGCCGCAGTAGGTATTTAATGTATTCCGTACTGCAGTAGCCTGGAGGGGGGTAGTGCTAATATGCAGACGCTTCTAACCAATCAAAGTATGACTGCATTCATCAGATGTTTATGGTGTTTGCGCGCGACTCTACGCCTCAACGCTATGATACCACATGAGCGGGCGCTGTGGTTGTGTAACAAGCGGCCACCATACAAAGCATGACTTGAGGCTGCTGCAACCCTCAGTTCCCTTTGGTCGTAATGTACCTACGTGTACTTAGTAGGTGGATGCAGGTAGATGTTTGACACATGGAGGTAGCCTGCATGTACAGACTATATACATTGATGAGACTTATATATACACTGTCTATACTACGTAGATTAGGTAGGTACTAGTGTAGGTGCCTGTAAGGCTGTACCCCAGCGGGATGGAATTGAAGCCCTGATCCCTGCCGATCCGGTGGTGGAGTACTCTGCATGTACACTACTAAGTAGGTGGCGAGGGTGGTTTAGGTGGTAACTTATAACGCGCTGCATGTGGTGCGGCGGTGCGGCGGTGCGAGCGTTGGTCGAACTTATAGACCTCGTGCAGACTGCTCACCGGTTCGCGCTCATCCGGCCATTGCTTATCCCATACAACCCTTTTCCCAACGCTATCAGAATGCGCCAAGGCAGCCTGCTTGGTCTGAGAGTCGACTCTGTCTACATCTCCGATGCCAACAAAGTAAACAATGAAAGAGAAGACAAGGACGGGCCACCAGCGGTAATTGAAATGGTCGACGGAAGTACCCAGTCGCTTGAAAAAGAACCACATGGATAGCTTGAATAAGATCAAGGTAGTGTAGAAGAAGAGTTCCACCGCCAACGAAACTTTGATCCAGCGATGTAAACGATCAGCAAAATCAGGTTCGAGCGGTACAATCCCAGCATCGAGGTTGAGTGAGTAGTACAAGTCTTTAGCTGCGTACTGCCAAAGAGCGCTGCTGGATACAACCAGGATCCACGCCAGTGAGATCAAAACGTCCTCGACATGGACTTTTCGGGGTCGAAAGCAGCGAGCATACAATCGGCCACCGAGGAACAGTGCAGAAACTGCTGATCCAGCCCAAGAAAACCCCTAGAATAGACGAGTCAGTATATTAGCACGTGACGTATGTCATGGGGAATATTTACTATGAACAGCTCATATGAGATTCCAGGTGGCTGGGGTCGGACAAGTGGTTCTGCCGATGAGGCGTTCATTGTGACTCAAGGTTGCGGATTCGTGTACTCGGAATCATCAAAATGGGCTAATATCATTAGAGGAATGAGGGTGAATGTCCAGATTTAAGAAACGACCAGACAATAGGACTAGCTATTGATTAGACTATGAAGTCGTCTGTTCTGCCATGCATTTGGCCCCCCAATCTACACTACAGTGATATATTTTCGAAAGTACCCATGACGGGAGCTCCAATCTGTCTTCCCCCTTTCCACCAAACCAACGAAAGAGGCGAATCCTGAGCCCCCCCCCATCTTTGAACTTGTTGGCAATTGCCTCTATCCCCTAGAACTTTGTGCTTCGAAAGATCTTCGGAGGATTCCAAAGGCAGGCTGTGCAGCTGCTCCGACGGCACACTCAAAAGCAGCCGTAGCCAGGCTTCGCGCGCACTTTTTTAATGTCATATTTGATTGGTTAAGTGTGCGAGCCGATGCTGTTGGTTGCTCATACAGTCGCGAGTGTGTCAGAACGACCAAATACCTACCTACTACACCAGCTACCTACACTACTAAGTAGGCGAAATGTTGCGATGCTCCCTGTACACCATGCAAGCTGATCCTTTAGCCAGCTGCAGAGTACCAGAGTACTTAGAGCTAAAGTTAGAGAGAAGTCGTTTGTTGCGATCCTGTTCCAATGAAAACGCGCTCGAGTGTGTCTGATCAACGGAGATCGCTTTCGTTGGGAGGTAGACGCTCTTCCTCTTCTGCGGATCCGCCGCCGCCGCCGCCGTCGTCTCCAATTGACCAAGACAGTACCCGGTCCCCTGAAAACCAGGCCAACCCAAACCAGAAGTCCATCTGGAAAAAGCTGAGCAGTCTACGGACACACCTAAAGATAGAGGGCGGGTGTCAGGTGAATAGGTGACACCCTAGTGTGTACCTATCAGGCTGGGTCTATATATACAGGCTATCCCTCCCAACTAGCAGTTGGAAGGGCTAGGGGGTATGTTGACCAATACATCCTATGGCTACTGGCCCCTTCTACCTACCTGCTACGTGACTGCTTAGGCTATTCCATTCACTCTGGGACAGAAAACCCTGACAGCGGGCTTCCGATGTTGAACAGAATTATTGATAGAGGTGTGATAAGGACGAGTTACTTGTGTTTATCAGAGGGGTATGATTTAAACCGAATTATTTCCTATAGATTTAACACAATTAGGGAAATAATCTAGTTGATGTTAGCATTATAGTGATTGCACCTCTCTACGAGTTGGTTCTGAGCGCTGAAAAAGAGCAATGGCGCTCTCTAAGCATATTAGGAGCCTAGCAAACACGAAATACGGGCCTCCTTTAGCTGCTCTTTGAAAAGTAATAACTACCTGGACCATCCTCAACTGGCGGAGGGACACTGGTGAGAAGGTCGGATTACCGACAGATGCCGCGAGGCTAGATTTGTTGGACGCTGGCGATGCCATCGGCGGAGGGAGAAGCATAGGATGGTTACGTCGGGGGCTCAACATACCCCTAATGCCCTTCGGGAGGCTCGCTGGGAGCATGGAAATAGCTTCTAGCCTGGGTGCAATCACCACCACCACCACCACCACCACTACTACTACTACTACTACTACTACTACTACGAGTTGGTTCCTGTTTTTAATTCAAACGAGTATCATTATGTTTGTAGTTCTATATAATGCGTGCTGATAATAAAAACACAATAAGCCAATTGATTGTTGCTGATTTACATGATAACGACGGTCGTGTTGCTGAAGCAAAGAGAATTGACCTGTTGAGCATTAGAGGTTCAGCCCTGAACAGTGGAACGCGCCACGAGTCCCATACGAAAACAAGTAAGGATGCCATGAACAAGGCGATTCCTGTCGAGACATCAGTTCGATCGATAATAATGTGAACAGAACAGCAAGTGGCTTACCTGTGGTCATAAAAGGCCGTACTCCCAAAGATTCCCCGATGGCCTGATATATGGGCAGCGAGAGTAGCCCGACAAAAACGAGAAGAAGTTGGGACGGTGCTCGTCTTTCCACCATCTTCATCGCCAATGGGGAAGCATCAAGGCTAGAGATTTTCAGAAGCTCTGGTGGAACGGCCTGCTGAAAATGTCATGCACCCCAGATGTATTCCGATCGTCCGGTAGTTGACCCTAGATAGGTACGTACGATGTGTATCATGCTTGGCGGTCCTAATTTCAGTGAATATGCCTAAACAAGATACTAGATGTATAGATGCCCTATATCATTGGTCATTATTAATGAGGGTTGTAACGTCTAATCAAGCCCATAGAGTCTTAACCGAGACCAGCCCCGGAAGGACCACGAGGCGTTTAGCCTAAACATTGTGATGATCCGCGATGCTCAAATAACCAGGAAATGTTTATCCTTTGGCGCAATTTATAAGAACATAGCGTTTTCCCATCGATGGGGAGGGGGCGATATCCAGCCATTCGTGGAGAAATTTGCTCATCATGTTGTCATCTTTCGTTCTCGCAGCTGTTGCCCTGCTCCCAGGAGCCCTCTCTCTTCCTCAGCTTGGCGAGCGCTTCCACGCAGAAGATTCGACCGCGACTCTAGAAACTAGACAAGGTTACTACTGGTCGTTCTGGTCTGAGGGTACAGGCAACTGGAATTGTAGGAATGGCGCAGGAGGCACTTACACGGCAACTTGGTCTGGTAACAACGGCGGTTTCGTCTGCGGCAAGGGCTGGAACCCAGGTGGCAACCGGTTAGTTGGAGAAATATGACTGCATTTTTTAGGGTCGGTTGCTAACGTGGCATGATAGAGTTGTGAAGTACACCGGCACTTACTCGCCTAAGGGTCCCGGTTACCTCTCCATCTATGGGTGGACCACGAACCCTTTGATCGAGTACTATATTATGGACTCTCATGGCGATCTTGCACCTAACGAGCCATGGACCGCCAAGGGCAACTTCACCATCGACGGAGAAGGAACCTATGCGGTATACACCAGCACTCGAGTTAACAAGCCATCTATTGTCGGCACGGCAACCTTCCAGCAGTATTGGGTTAGTGATTCTAAAGGGAATGGCCGTGTGGCACTTATATTAGTATAAAAGGCTCTCGAGAACTTATTTTGACTTCTGCCTTATAGTCTGTACGCAATGAATCTAGAGTGGGCGGGACAATCACTACTCAGAAACACTTCGATGCTTGGAGGTCATTCGGCATGGGTCTCGGAGGTCACAATTACAGTAAGCCAAATATTCTATGAGTTTTCTAGTTGATCTATCTATATAGTTCCCTTGCTGACTTTAACGTACAGTGATCCTTGCAACGGAGGGTTATACCAATGGTGCGAATGGGCCTAGCGGGAATTCGTCTCTCACTCTTAGTTGAGTTGGAGCATGAAATGCTTTAGGGATATCGGACACTCATGATAGGAGAACCTGCCTCTCTCTATTATAGTCACGATGATATGAATCATGCCTTTGTATATAGGGAATATCTTGGACCTGCTACCGGCTTAAGTAACTGGATTTGAGTCATTCTGCTTCGTTGTAGTGTCTTGGCCATACTTTTGTGTGTCATATCATCATCTTTAGCAGGAATGATATATATTGATAAAGTCTAAACAAGAATACGTAAATACCCCTATTCCTAGCTTGCGATGCTCTCGTTGCACACGCTTACGAATATTATAAATTCAGGGGCAACTCCCTGGGAGAGTCTGAGCGATAATCAGCATATCTACTACTTTGGAAGAGGAAACCTAGCGTTTACTCCCCGGAGGATAAAACACTTCATAAGCCACTTGAAACGAGAGAAGAAAAAAAGGTTCTTAGAGCCCCTAAGCTAAGCATCTTAAATATAAGCATGGAAGTTTCAGCCCGAGCTAGAAGTCTTCCGCGTAGCCAGTAGAGTTCAAGGCCATCGAATCTATTTGCAAGCTTTAATCCAAGCAAGCATATGTTATATTCACTTCCTCCCATCGTGTTTTCTACGTGGTAATTTTAAAACAAGTCTCGAGAGAACCCATTCGTGTCTGGAACTAGGATGATGATAAGAGAGGCTTATCGGAAACACCCAACTGGTGTGACAATTATCGAGATTCTACATGTCGGAAGAAAAAGCATATCTAAATATAATTAGAATAAATAGCCCTCGTGATAATTGTGAGTAATACGTATAATCTGAATGAGAGTTTATAAAAATGTGATATATATTCATACAATAGGTCAGTTGGTGAAACAGAACTGCTTAACTATTTATCCTTCGTAGCTTCATAGTGGATATCAAAAATTTCGAAATTCTCGCTGGCGCCTACGAATAAGACACCGCAACATGCTGAATAAGATAAAATTATGATATATTGACGTCACGAGAACTCTAGGAGCCAAGGATAGCCCCCTAACAGGAACATTGGATAGAGAATAAATGAACTCAGGCGATATGTTAGCCTTGAAGGTTGGTCATAGGTAACCAGATATATCTCTCATCACGGATAATTAGGCGGCCGCATTGGACACCGCAATTCCGGAGATTTCTATACTAGCCCGCCTTTCTGGCACTGCTTTGTTGTGCGTTATGTCGGGTCTCGGGTCTCGCTTAGTTCCGAGGCCCGATCATTCATTGCAAACGAATGGGTGAGTGAAGGGGTGTAGCGTAAAAGAAAAAAAGAAAAAAAGAGTCCCCGATCTCTCATTCGCTCTATAATCCGTGAATATGTGGTGTAAATGTGACATGTTTCGGTTTGTTCATTGGGGGCGACCGCCCTGAGAGCCCAGAGCCGACGCCACCGACTACCAGTAAGCTACGCCGCGAACTGCAGGTGGGTAATACCGGTGTATGCAGAGTGAGAGTTACCCGTAGATATGGAAAACGAGCCTATAAAGGATGAGGCTTCCCTCACGTAATAATCAGAGAAGAAGCGTTCATCAATTGTTCTTTTCTCATATGAATCCCTTGCCTTATCTACTCTGAAAGAAAGCCATAAAACTTCATCTACAACCGGATCCTTTTCCTGTTACCCCCGACGAAATATATAGTTATAGCTATCATGGAGGAAGAGCACGTATTCAAAAGCATGAAAATGCCCCGCCGGCCCGTCAACGTCGTACCGGCTAAGAATGGCGAGGTCCTTAAACTGGGGGCGGTTACGTGTCGAATAATGGAAGATGGGTCTCGTACTGGTACGTGTATCTGAATAACATCCGTCTGCCTTACCTTAATTCGTGCATTTTCCTTGCGCAAGAGCGCGCAGTGGTGAAATAAAGGGACAGGCAAGAAAACTGCTGAGTAGCTTAATAAGCTCACTATTTCGTGTAGATAATCGCATTGGTGCTGCTGAATTCACGATTCCAGCGAATACATCTGGACCACCGGCCCATTGGCATGAGAGTGAGCACATACCCGCGTTGTCCCTAACATCACTTCCAATGAGCAGGAATTAGTCGCTCTTGACAGAAAGAATGCCACATGGCCCCGGACGAGGAAACAAGAGCCATTGTTGACACTAGCCGGTTATATAGTGCACGATGAGACGTTTCTTGTGACCAAGGGTACGATCCGATTCCATGTGCCCGACGGAAAGCACATAGATGCCAAAGAAGGGGACTACGTGGTGGTACCGACGCGTGCACCACACACCTTTTCAAATCCCACGGGAGAGGAGTCGGTTTTCTTCAACACATTCACACCGGCGTATTACATAAACTATTTCAAGCTGATGTCGGAGTTGACCGATGGTGGCACTCGTCCGGTTACTAAGGAAGTGTTTCAAGAAGCCATGTCAAAGTTTGCGACCATACCTGCCCCTGAGATGGGTTCATAGGCGAATGTTATCGTATAGAGTAACGATGCTATAGTCGGCTCGGGATGTGGTGTTTACGGAAGGCCGTCTGGTGCCGGAGACGGGATTAAACCGCGGTGGGGATTATTGTCAAAAACAAAGAGACGTAGACGTGGACAATCCGGCAACGTGACTCTCTGCATTGCGACCCTATGGTACAAAGTAGAGATGTCCTCTTGTCCGTGAAACCAGATTTTGACCCTGCCGAGAAGCTGCCGATGTTCTCACATGGGATCTGGGATTCTCGAAGGGGTAGTCATCGAACTCGGAGAGCAGTCTAGACTTATCGTTCCTGCAGCCTACATCCTCTCTTGGCAGGTAGCAATGAAGACGGTCGATTAACATAATTTCAGATCAATCGTAGGTGCTTAGGGGAATAGCTGTAAGGCATTGAGCACTGATCCAAATAACTGTGTAGACCAACATGCATGTAAATTCGTTTAAGGGTGGTGTCGTCGGATGTCGCCGTAAAGGGTAGGTCAGAAACGCACGGCTTCTATCTGAGTAATAGGATCTGTCAAATAGAGATATCGGACTGTGAGTATAAACAGAAATAAACAATAGGCAATTAACCATTGTTGACATATATTGTATAGCCTCGAGTGAGGAGAGGACATTTGTGTTGGTTGTCTGGTAATGCCGATCGGCACTTTGTATGATGTAAAATATCGAGGAAGTAAAGAGAAGAAATACCGAGGTTCTGGTATTTGCCTATGTTCCCCTGGAGAGATTAAGCCTATGGGGAGGAGCACCTGGCCTTAGGAACCTGCGGTTATCAGTCAGCACTGACTTCAGCAAGGCGCTAGCCTGGCCTATGCGGCGATTTGCCCACTAATAACGGCGATATATTGCGGTGTAGTTGGTCTATAGCGCTCTTTAGTGGGAGGCATGCTGATGTAAGGGGTTGGTAAGGCTCGGTACGTACCTCTCTGGGCACGCTAGAGGTGGGATGGTGGGGTTCGAGAGCTCCCCGGTTGATTTGTCCTTGATCGCAAATCGCCAATCTCAGCTCAGCCCAGCATCGTAGTATCAGCCATGTCAAATCAACGGCCACCTCAAGAATCTTTGCGACAGTTCGCATTACTCACTCCCGTATCTACTCGCCATAGACACTGCATATTCTAAAACATGCCTACATCTGCATCAGGCTAGAGCAACAACAATGACAGTTCACTTATATGCATTCCCTTGATACCTTCCACCTAGGTTATCTACTTACTCACTTGGATACTCTACCTACCTTGGTAGTGAGCTGACTATACCTATTGGCTTCACCTCCTAAGCATCTAGTGTAGATCTGCCATTGTCCCTGCAGTATCGCCACTACCCTACCCTTTTGTATATAAGTCTCGCGTCGCATCCATCCACAGCTTCCCAATGCGCTTCCTTTCGCTCTCCATCTCCATCCTTGTTGCTGTCTTGTCTGTAGTTGTCTACCGAGACCAGGTCATCGATTTAGCAGCCACTAGTATCGACATAATCACGAAACAATTGAACGCTCTGAAAGGCACCATCGTGTTGAACTTTGGTACTAGTGATTTTGAGTCTTCTACGAGGACCACACCCAACTCTCCGTTCTACAATCCATCCGAACAACTTGTCACAACCGAGATGTCTGTCCCACGTGCAATTCGCAAGGTGTTCCTTGCCGTCGAGCAAGCCGAGGGTGCTGGTGCTCGTGTTCGTCGATCCATAGGGACACCACAGTTGCGCAACTTTTCGCCGTTCCTAATGCTCGATCACTTCAGCATCAAACCAGGTGCTGGCTTTCCTGACCATCCCCATCGCGGACAAGAAACGTAAGTCATGGTATAATGCAAGCCCTAACAATAGATATGTGCTGACGGTTGGGAATCTCAGTATTACCTACTTGCTAACAGGTGGCGTCGACCACGAAGACTTCGCCGGAAATGCTGGTACCATCGAGGCCGGCGATTTGCAATTTATGACGGCTGGACGGGGTATCATGCATGCTGAGATGCCACGACAGAACCCCGATGGAAGTGCCAATGTCGGCCTGCAGCTATGGGTCGATTTACCAACTAATCTCAAGAAATGTGAACCCCGATACCGAGATCTGCGCGCTAAGGAGATCCCGCAAGTTGACATCAACGACAAAGTGCACGTCAAGGTCATCTCAGGACAGTCGGGAGGCGTGGACAGTGTCAAGGACCTCGCTTACACACCAGTCTGGATATTGGACATTGAGATTAAACCCGGTGGGCAGCTTACGCAGCCGTTGCCAGTGGGCTGGAATGCGTTTTCATACCAGCTTGAGGGTTCTGCTATGTTCGGGTCCGGTGACGCGAAACGCACCGTTGAACAATACCATAACTGCGTGTTCGAGGCCGAGGGAGACGTGGTGAATGTGGAAGTACCCGAAAACGCAACCTCGAAGGCGCGGTTTGTACTCGTCGCCGGACAGATCCTTGACCAGAAAGTTGTGCAGTATGGGCCTTTCGTGCTGAACTCACCAGAGGAGGTGCGTCAAGCCCTGCTCGACTATCAGTTCCAGACGAACGGCTTCGAGCGAGCGAAAGATTGGGCGAGCGAGATTGGCAAGTCGATGGTACACTAGCCTCTCTCTTCCTGGATTGATGTTGACCAAAAGTTCCTTTCATCCGTGATAAAACAACTCCCTTTTTGTGTATATAGCCTTTTCCCATCTATAACATCTCACGCGGTTAGGCATATGATATCATGTAGCATCGTTATTTTGGCGTATGAAGGACAGGGTTGGTGAAGGAAATGACCTCGTGTTAAGGAATAGAATAAGTGAGAGGCGGGTTCTTTTTTTTTAGAGAAACTTCTGTCTTGATGACTTTTTGCTGAGTTGAGAAATATCCCTTCGTTTGTTATCATACTTTATGTCTTCTTTACCTTAGGAGCAATCGGAGTTAGAATCTCCCCACGTGGTCGCTTCATAGGAAATTGTTCAGGTAATGCCATGGCCCATGCTAGCCGATAAAGCTCGTCCGGCGGAAGCTCTCTATCAGCCCAAAGGTCAACCTTCCTCGGTAGAAGCCCAGTAACCTGCTGTAGTCGAGGACAACTTAGGATGTCCCTTGTCCTCAGTGGTGGAAAGGGTCGCTGCTGGATTCTTGGTGCTAACTCTGAAGAGCGAGGATAGCGCTGAGACTCTGTTGTAGAGACCTGGCTTATGCGCTCAGTGTTTTCCCTCTGCGGTCGGCTTGGCCGTGCTAGAGAGCCGGTCTCTCGTGGCTGAGAAGAGCTTCGAGGGCCATGGGTATCATGAGTATGAGTGCTCTGCGTTCTAGCATGCGATAGCAATGAAACCGTAGGCCGTGATGATGATGAGAACCGTATATGTTGCTGTAATTGGGTATGAGGTTCGCTTAATAGTGAAGTCCCGGCCGAAGGAGACCTGCGCTGCGGCTTGGGATGTGGCATAATGGCGATTCGTCAATATAGGAATGCCGCCCTACTTCACAGCGATAACAAATAATTCTCTAGGTAGTAAAACCCGCTAGTTATCCATATGCAGTCAAAGGCGCAGTGTTGCACGATAGTAGAGCGAAAGGTCTAGCGGAAGGTCTAACGAAAGTTCGAAGAATAGAGGGATGGAAGTCTGGAATCAATACAACGCAGGGTGAGACTCAGCCTGATCTTATATGAATCCCTCTCATTCTCTTACTTACTCACTCACACAAGGGTAACGGAGGACAAGCAGTGGTTCTGCAAGCCTTGTTTGCCACTCTCTTATGTCTCAGGAAGACCCCCCCCCATTTGTTCTTACCACTATAATGTCATAAACGGCGGCTCCCGCTTACCAATACTACTACGTAGATCAGGATCAAAGATCAGCTCCGCATAGGATACATTACCTGCCGACCCTGGGGTAACTGCTGCCAATCTCACCCCGTCTTATTACCTACCTACCAACTTGTAGGTAGCAGGCGAAGGAGGAGCCAGCATATTGCGTGCTAACAAGCAGGCTTCAGCAGCCTCACGAAGTGACTTGCATGCGCTAGAGACTGGAGTGCGTTTCGGGAGGAGAAAATGGGTGTTCATTGGCCGCCGTGGTGTTCTGACAGGGTGTAGATGAGTCTAAGATGACACATTGTGCCCCCGGTGTCAGCAGATGCAGACGCAGATGCATGTATAGTACTACAGCTCCACTGTACTGTACTGCATGTTTGTTGGTTAAGTAGGCGGTTTGCCTCTGAGTTATTGGTGCGTGGATCCCTTTGTGTTGCGCTTGTTGTTCTGCAGGTGACAGGCAAACTAAACCAACAAGAATAGAATCGCAGTGGGGGGGATGTTACGTTAGGTACCTAGGTAGGTAGGTAGAATGCATAATTTCATTGGACGCTTTGGCGTTGAGAGGCTTTAACTGCAGATTGAATCGCAGTTTCCATTGCTCACTTTACCGAAGTTACGGCTAATAGGATAGGATAGTACGTGGTAGCTTCTGAACTGTCGCTTATTGGATCCCTCCTTCCCATTCCTTCCCGTTGGCGAAGGACTGATCGATCCCGTGATCTTGGGCTTATGACGCACCGTTGGAAGCCAACAGCAACATGTCCACAATTCTTCTTCCTCCAGTGCACAAACTTCTTTAATCTCCTCCGATGATGCGTTATAGGTGTTGTGCATTGAGGAATTGTTTTTTTTTTCCCCGCGTGATTCCCTTCACACTCCACTTACCACATGAAGCCATAGTGCCACGTTGATGTTGAGATCGGCAGAGATAAAGTGCACTGTACCTAGGTATCACAAGAACAACGCTGCCATCACAGCTATTACTCCTACCATGACATTAGAAACGCGCATGATATCCTTTATATCCAGGTGCATCAGGATGGCTGTATTATAAATATCTTTTAGTGCTCAAAAAGCATTAAAGCACACTTATTGATCAGTAATGACCTCTGTCACAATATGTAACTTACCCCCCTTGCTGTGCTAGTCACATCGCATTATTTACCTCATAATTATATTTTAGGTTAATGAAAGTCTTGCTATGGATAAGTAACTAGCATAGTAAGGAAAGGCGACAATAATTGTTGTGCCTTGCTCTACAACTCTAGAGAAGAAATAGGAGAGATAGGTCATATAATTCTACCCCGTATATTAACTACTAATACTCACTTTACTATCATTCACCAAACAATGTTCAAATAGCCTAGGTCGGGCAATAGGTGTAGTAAGCGTAGTCCTATAACAGTATTCACTTTTATTACACAGTTAGGTAATTAATTAACGTCGCAAATCAAAGTTGCTTCAATAAGGTTAAGATTATTCACTAAGTAAAGAATCCCTTCACTATTCTTATATGATTACCCCCTAAGTAACCTACTTATTCTTATATGATTACCCCACCTTTGTCCTTTATTGTTCTTTATATAATTCTCTATTAGAATAGGTATCAAGGACAAGCCATGCCTCCTGCCCTGTTCGCCCGGAACTAGTAAGACACAAGTCAAGATGGTCTCAAATCCTGAGCTGCTGTTATCTTGCCTATCAGGAGTCCAATCGGTCAGTATTTATCAGAGTAACTTTCTTTTGTGCTAGTTATGTGAAGAGTACAACAGCCTTGTTCAGGCTAAAAGCATGCCTTAAAGACATATTATTCACTAGAAATGCTCACAAGAGTACGCTTAACGATGACGGCTACTAATATAATTCGTTGTAGTACGTATGTACGAAAGGAAAAACTCACACTCTCGGCTGTTCTTTCTATAATAACACTAGAGATGACGAAATAGTCACACTGCAGCAGTGTTACGTCTCGGAGAGTGGCGACAGCGAGATTGTGGACTGTTACCAGCATGAAAGCGTTCACCTCTGTCGCAGCACCAACCCGTTCGCCACACTACAAACATATCCAAGAAAGGACATTGGAGTCATAGCACGGTCATACAACCATCTGAATGCGCTAGAGTCTCTAGGGTTTTCCCTATCTTTGGGATTAAACCTCACGGTTGACGACAGCAATAAACTCAACAAGTCTCCAACGAATAGAAGTAGTGTTCATCGACACGCGCACAAAAAGAAGCTCAACAGCAGTCTTCCCGTTAAGATCATCCTACCCATAGTGTCCTTCGCCGTCCTCCTACTTGTTTTATACTTTTTCTATCGCGCCAGGCAGAGAAACCAGGAGAACAGCCGGAAGCAGGACGAGGGGAATAACATGTCAGCAATGGAGATGGGCGATATGGGAGGGCGCGAAGGCCAAAACCAGGGAACCACTAAGGCGCCGACTACTACGCCAATGATACCGATGGGGAATCTATCGAGACAGATCTCCACAGCCAGCTCTACCTTCACCCATCCTCGACAAGCACCCTTTCCTCCCCCTGATTCACCTCCGCCCGACCGTCCACTACCGCCACTTCCTGCGTGGGTACCCAGGAACGCACCTTTAAGTACAGCCGGGCGTGGAAGGGATACGGAGGCGCTTCCTCGGTGGCCGCCTATCGATGGCGCGGACGTTTCTCCGTCAACTGGTTCTGGATCGTCCGGGTCGCGTTATACTCATCGGTAGCAGGATTGTGGGGGCCTGTCCGCTGTATGAGGCACCATCATACGAACAGGCATTAGGACAAGCAAGATGGAACATATAGTACCTAGTAGTAAAGTGGCACGACTCTATCGGGGGACAGGGCAGTGAGCATCATACTTGCCCCTTCCTTCTACCTCTCGCTGTCTCTCTCGGGATATGAATTAGCCATTTCCCAATAAAAGGACAGATGTGACAGCTTGTGTTGGCTCCAAAAGTGGTAATGATGTTGTTAAAGTAATGGGAGACTAATTGACAGGGAATCTACTGGGAGGGGTAATATAGGCACTCCCCCGTACCTGCCCTACACTTGGTGAAAATTTAAGGTTTGCGATGGGCCTTTTTAAAAAGCTCGCTATAGAGTTGTGCGCTGACCGTGAGCATAATGTACCGCGTTGCTTTCTTGACGCCAGTAAGCGAAACACATGTGACTTTATCGTCAACTCTAGGCGAAACTGTGTGCTGCTAGAAATACACCGGCCCTCCGAGACAGGGAATGCTAGTGATTAAGACTTTTCGCACCCCGTCGCTCCCTCAACCTTAGACGAGCATGTGCCTGTTCGTGGAATAAATATAATTATAGCCGAAGAGTCTCGGCCGCGGAAAGGAGATAACCTAGTGGGAGTAGAACATGTTTTAGGCTTCTTTTTAGTGCGGTCAGCTAGACATAAACTATTATACCTGCCCGAAAAGCCAAGCGGGAATATATAAAAGTATTAAGTCCTGTTTAATGCTATTACTTACCTACCACATGATTCCAGGCCCTGGGAAGGGGGAGTTAGGGGGTTAAGGGGATTAGACCAACATCTCTACTCTAGTGTAGTTTACTAAGCGAGAGAGATCTGTTCTACTCTTCTATAACCTGCGATGATTATGCGTATATAATACTAAGGCTATCTTCTAACACTTTGGGGTGTGAAGATTATCTGTCCTTGTTCGTGATCTATCATGCTCGATTACATTACAGAATACCAATATACGAGAAAGCTTATTTTAACTAACTTTATTATGCCCTAAGCCTCCTTTTTCTGCCTATGCTCTGTTCACGTCTGTGCTACGGATGTCAAATAGCCTAGAGCTAACAAGGAGCAGAATGGAGAGCTTGATCTAAGTACATGAATCGACTGAGACAAAGAGTGGAACGGTGCCGTGAAATTATGTTTCATGTGTGCAAACATTCTGTGCTTACAATGTACTAGAATGCCTCTGATACGTTCGAATCATCTAGCTGTAGGGCATAGGAATATGTCCCAGACGGAGCTCTAGTACATCGATTGTCAAACGTTGTGAGCATGTCGGTGTTCACAAGATCTGTGTTAAGGTAACACAGGGCAAAGACATGAAAATTACTGAGCACTTTCTTGTTGCGGTTGCGTCTCGAATATGCGATCCTAGTCCTGATGACGCGGAGAATCGAAGTAGCCGACTTGATACATGCTTGTGTGTCGAACACTGAAGATACATGCACGCTCTATCGTTCAGGTTTGACAGTTCCTACACTTTCTTGTTAGCGAGTCGCTCCTAGTAATAGTTCTCAGAGGCAATCACGGAACGATCAAACTAACCACTGTCAGGTTCTCTCTGCGTGGGACGTGTGACCCTTCGGACCTATCTCTCCCGACACATCCGCCCGTAACAGAGTACTAGCAGCTTCTTCCCCTCTCTGAGATGTAGATGAGTCCTCATGCGCCGCGGTGAGCCGACCTCTCCCTTCCCGTGCCTTCTTAGGGCGACGCCGACTATATCTGTCGTCTTCGTTGTCGGAATCCAACCTCTCGTACATATGCCAAGGGCCGGCTTCATTGTACATTGCGTGAGAGAATACATCTTTTTGTTCTTCACTTTGGAAAAACCCTGTGCCATCGCGTGCAGGTGCCACGAAGTTTAGGATAGCCCCTCTCATGGTTTTGAACGCCTTGGAGAGAAATAATGCCACTCTTTTTCTTTTGCTGCGGGGCGCCGTGTCCTGTTTGTACTGAGAGTCATATGTATTGGCTTCTGTGCTAGTGACATGTGATAACTCTCGGTCGTTTGAGGCGGGTATTAGGCCGGGTTCTCTATTGTGTTGTGCATTGTACCATGGGCGGTCGGACCTGGTAGGACGCTCGGCCGTGTTTGCCCCGGTGGGCGCGGTGCGAATCCCTGTTGGAATCATTGGTTTGTGTATAAGTGCTCTGCGATGTCGAAGTTCACAGTTACGCTTGAAAAGGTAGACGCCTCCTACCGGTTGGCGAATAGGGGCGGAATCGAATTTATCACTGAATTCAAGAGACTCGACTGCACGGATCGTAGAAGCGACGAAAGCGCGATAGCTTTTGATAAGCCCAGGCTAGAGGGGGAAATTTAGGAGGTGATTGGGTTGCAGCGAGGGCACTTGGTCAACAGAGGCGTGAATCGAAGCTGCAAAAGGGGTCCAACAGTACAGCTGGGAACCGGGCAACCGGTGTTGGCTGTACCTAAGACAGGTGAGCACCTACCCGTGGCGGTGGTCTGTGAGTAAATTGAACGTGCTGCCATGGCAGCCACTTGTTTGCTATGTCATATTCATATTCATTTCTCCGTTGTTTATGGATTTACTCATGCTAGGTGTTAGGACCGTGGGGTTGGTTTTGTAAAGCTGGAATAGCTAGTCAGCCTCAGCAAACATATGAAGGAGCTTCTCAGAAGACTTAAAACAATAGCATCAGATCCTCTGTACGTAATTCTTTGGGGAACAGTAGAATTCACTGGCTGATCAAGCTACATTATTGACATGTAAGTCGCACTCTTGGAGCCTCAAAGGCCAAGCACTCTTGACAGATTTGAGATCTGAGATCTCATGGTTGGGGTAAGGGATAGGAAGAGTACTAGGTATATGCTTCTAACTAACTACCTTACCAACAACTTTCATAGGTTATAGTACATGTATCAGTACGTAGATACCTAGGTGCTGGTATTAGCCCAAAGGCTGAACTCATTCGATATCTATACAGAAGATGGTCTAACCCCTATCAGGCTTGGTATCAACCGATCTACCCGCAGTGTCTCGGCAAATGGGTATACTAGTCTTCATGGGTTAGTGTACTTCTTGCTTCCCATCTAGCTGTAGTTCCGCCTTTGTATAATGTCTCTTCAACTATACGTGTGCTGATCTGACATTAAGTTTAAGACATACCTACATGATCCATCTCGAAACGCTAGGCATATTTGATGCAGGTGGTGATATGATAGTAGGTGAGTATCTACATATTATTACTGCATAATATCTACCCAGGAAGTACCTAACCTAATACTATACACTAGTAATATAGTACATACAATACTGTCGTGTAGTGTGGTTTTTCCATTTGATGAGACCTATTTATAGCACCAACTTAGACTTATTCGTCTAGTCGCGGCACTGCATCCACCGGGGACCGATGAAATCAGGATCCGCTGACCGAGGATCCAAGGCACTCTGAGTCGTTGGGCAATCGTTAGGTGGCTGGCATGTAGCAGGGTTCGCTACGTAGCGCCTCACACACGCTGAAAGGTCGTATGCCAAGCAACCAAAGACACACTACCGGCGCCTATTATTAACAGTCTATCAGGTTTAACTGGCTTTCTGTCAGGTGACGAAACTAGTCGCTGTCGTCCTCGTCAAGATGCTTCCAGGCAACAGTGGCATTTCTTGCAAACCTACCTAGGGTATCAATGTGCATACTCTTCAGAGTCAGCACTCGGGGTCGCTAAAAGTAGCGCTACTGCTGGCATTACGGACGGCCAGCGTCGTCAATCAACGAGCCATGAGGGAAGAACGAGTCCCAGCAAGCTCGAGCTTCGAATTTCTTGAGTACAGTTCCCAGGAGAGCTCGTCATCGGCCACGGATCCGGATCTACGTGTTACCCGTAATGCTTTCTGGAGCTATTGCGGCCCGCTGCTCACAGAGGGCGACGACTTGCCCCCGAATTTCTACGAGTGGACTGGGGCGGCGCTGTCGGGCTCTCTACTCCCCCGACTGACGCCTTTCTTGAGATTCATCAACCAAGTCCTGAGGGAACATAAGCTTGATCATTACTGGCTGACGATTCGCGCCACGAAAGCGACGAATGAATTCGACAAGCCGCGGTGGCACACCGACGACATGTTTTTCAGCGCCTGCGGTGGAGCTCTCAGAACTGTACCGCGCGAGGACGACAAAGACAACAACACCAACAGGACTATGGACTTGCAGACAGACTGGAAGCTCTGCACCACCTTTCTGGGGCCCTCGACTATGTTCATCCCCGTCGAACACCAAGCCAAAGCGCGCACGACGCAGCGACTCGCGAGGAAGGCTTTAGCGACAGATCATGATTGCACTTCCATCCGCTGTATTGCATGTGCTGCTACATCCGATGCCGTTAGGGAGAGGCTTTCCACGGATCTAGAACCGATGGGTATGATGCAGGCCGCGTCAGGCGAGTGCGGTAAGCAGTTGAAAGCCCCTTCGCCCCAGAACCACCCATGTATCACTCAAAAGATGATAATGACTAAACCACATGTGTTATAGCATTTTTCCGTATCGGACAGGAGAAGGGTGCCGTTCATTCGGAGCCTTGCATGAGCGGTGGTGATCGAATATTTGTAAATGTCGTTCCTGGTAAGAAAGACGAGTTAAAAAACTTGATGGGCAAATGGGGGATGAGCTTCCCAAGGTCATGGTGGATATCGCCCAACGTCTCAAGATGTTAGGTGGCCAATCTATGGACATATCAATCACATCTATGGCCATCGCTTGGAGCATCATCTCCGAATCCACGTGTTTGAAAGATATCCGACATCTCCCAGTTTTCCGGTTCATTTATTCCGTACATCACCGATGATGCATCGTGCCGACAGTCTCCTCGTAGCACACCGCAATGCCTTCACATATGCATGAAGACGTCATGGACAGCGAGAACCCTTCACTCTCATTAGTCTTTTTCACCTCTTGATGCGTCACTCGTCGGAAATGCGAGTCCCATTCACCACTGTCCGCCTAAATTGCAGAATGCCGCAACGTTGGCATGAGGACACCGATACGCATACGTGCAGCTGTGCCCAACCATCCGGCATACGAGCTGCTTGGAGCAAGATCCGTGCCGTCGCAGTACATAATCTTGAGGCTCCAAGGGGATCTCGGCGACACAATTATTGGTCCACGCTTAGTACCTCGATCTTCGATCAAGACGATGTGTAGATACCATCGCCGTTACGCTAGGGGCGACTCCACAACTTCATTACCTGCCACAACAAGGTCGACGCGGACTAGTCTGTCGCCGTCGATGTCCGTCCTCGGCCCCTATAACCGAACAAATCAGATAGGAGGCACGCAGAGTTAGAGAAACTAAGATTTGTGTCATGATTCAAATTCGGTATAAGGCACGGTTGATAGATACAGCGTAGAGGCAGTTCAGACACTTTCCAGCAAGCCTCAGAAGAACACTCAACTTCTTAGTATGGCCCTCAATCCCATCATAGGCAATAACGACAGCTCCTATATACCTACTCTGCAGATTTCCCGGATAAACCAAACTCTTCGTTAAGTATTTGGGTTCATCTGGCTTTCGGCCATGTTTTAGACCACGGGGTCTTCAACAGCTATTGATCCTGGATGCTCACTGTCTGCTGCACCCGAATGAATACCTACGCATTTTGTCACTTCAACTGCATCCTACTTACTCATTGTTAGCCAAAGATGGGAATTAGGGGAGGTGTAACGTAACCGGTACACCACTGGGTTCCCAGCCCTCCACAAGTCGACTTTCATACAGCAAGTCCGGGTTGCCTCTCGGTCTGGGCTCTATTGCCACCCCGATGTCTCTCCTCTTTTTCCCAACCGAACTTCTAACATATTCAAGATATGGCGGGTTTCCTGGCTTGATAACTAGAACTTGGGTATGAGCGAATGTGGCCAGGAGGGCCATATCATAACTCACCATTGTCTGCAGCGAGGACAGTGCCGACCTTGATCATTCCGAGTTCTTCACATATCTTCAAATCATCTGTGTATAGTGGTTTATAGTGATCAAGAAATAGCAGATCAATTTGTGTTAGAATTCCGTCTGTATGCAAGCGTCTTAGCGAGTCAGAACTTGAACCAACGACGACCCTGACCATGTCGCCTAGTCCTGCGAGATCAACGAGGTTTGCGATAATTTTGCAGAATTCTGGGTCCTTTTCCAAGCTGTAATAGACGGTACCTCCACCTTCCCGCAAAGCCGCGGCGAAGGCGATAGCTGAGTACCCAACATAACCGCCCAGCTCGACCATCACTTGGGGCTTTCGAGCTTTGATCAGATCCGCGACGGTCTTAGACTTATACTCGCCGACATTCATCAAATACTTCCGAGAACGGCCGAACTCATCAATTGCATCGAGAACCTTTTGTGGGTTTCCCTTAAGCTGGTCCACATTTGGATGGTTGAGGACGAATTGCAAGAGCTCAAGCTCACGGCCATCGGCAAACTGTAATAACCCATCGTTAGAAGTATAATCGGTAATTAGAGAGGCTTGTGATCGCGCTAACATATACATCTTCTTGCGGCTGGTATGCCACGCCTTGAAAAGTCTGCAACTGAGAAGCTTCCATAGCTAAAGAAGCTTATATAATAGGACTGAGAGCGCTTTGAACTTGGGGTCTTGGCTGATGATGGAAGACGGCCTGTGTGGATCGAAAAAATGGCCGCCTTCAAAAAGCTCTCGTATGGGGTTTATGATATTCCCTTCTGGGGAGCGTTTGATTTGAATGCTATATGTCATGTGTTATCATTGGAACTACGCAGTCGTTGATCATCTCGCTAGAAAATCCTAAATTGCTGTCAACATCGCTGTTTCTTGCTAGCGTCATGCGAAAGAGTTGGGATCAGAAAATCTATTAGCTATTAGGTATCGGCATGTCTCATACGAAAATCGATGCATGTTCATGTGTCTAAGGAGTCTATGATCACTCTATTGGACAGCTAGATCCGCATTCGACAGCGCCTTTTACTCATACGACATGACAGATCGCAAATCAGGCCCCTTCATGTTCATGTCGATTGGTCGGGAGCATCTTCCGATCGCGATAGTATGTAGGTGCCCATTCTGAAATCGAATTGAGTTTGATGCAGGACGCCTCCCCGATGTCCATTGTCGGCCCATGCCAAAGGAATCATGTACGATATTGGCGAATTGGTCATGACGGCATTCATTTCGCGATTCCTATTGCTTTTTATGGCGGCTAACCAACACGACATAAACTTTGTTCATCCTTGACAAGGTGGAATACCTTCTCTAATATGTCCTAACCAGTTCAAAAGTACCGCAATCAATCGTAGGCAGAATACTAACGTTGAGTCTCTTCTGGATTTCAAGCTAGCGCTATGTCGGATCTCAACGCATCTGTCCGCGAGACTGAAGCTGGCTTCCACGTTGAGGGTTATGAGAAGATCGAATATGACTTCACCTTTGTGAATGGTGTCTTTGACATCACCAATCACCATCTGGCCAAGTGTTACCATAAATGGGGTAGGGTTCTTGCCGTAACAGACAAGAATATCTACGCCCTATACGGTCAAAAGATGGAAGAATACTTCAAGCACTTCAACTTGGATTTCAAGGTCCATCAAACCTCCATCGGGGAGAAATCAAAGACCATCGATACGTTCCTAAGCATTTGCGATTCGATGACAGACTTTGGTATCATTCGGAAGGTAAGAGCTTTCCCCTTTGTCGCTAACTAACCTTCTTAGATGCTCACGATCAATGACAGGAACCCGTACTTGTTGTTGGAGGGGGGCTAGTCACTGACGTTGCTGGGTAATTACTACAGCTATTCGAAATTGTATCGAGGCTTATGCTTATTGCCAGATTTGCCTGCGCCGCCTATCGTCGAAACACCAACTTCATCAGGATCCCTACTACGGTTATTGGCCTCATTGACGCCAGCGTTAGCATCAAGGTAGCCGTTAACTATGGCCGCTATAAAAACCGCTTAGGAGCTTATCACGCCCCTCTACACACCTTTCTCGACTTCGGCTTCTTGCGCACTCTCCCTACTTCCCAGGTTCGCAACGGTTTCGCAGAGCTGATCAAGATTTCTTCCTGTGCTCACTTGGAAGTCTTTGATCTCCTCGATAAGTACTGTGAACAGCTAATCGAAACCAAATTTGGACGGAATGAGGGATCTTCAGCAATTGTTCGCAAGGCCGCAGATTTTGTATGCAGACCCCAAATCCAAGTACAGGTTCTACTGCTTAATATGAATCAAGATCAATCGCGAAGGCATCTACGAAATGCTAAAACTTGAATCCCCTAATCTTCACGAGATTGGACTTGATAGGGTTATTGCCTATGGTCACACGTAAGTATACGTCGCAAGATATCTGCGTGACTCAGCCACATCTAACTCTTTCCCGAACATAGATGGTCGCCGCTGCATGAACTAATCCCAGAGACGCCTCTACGCCACGGCCACGCAATTTCCATCGATATGGCGTACTCCGCCACGCTCGCCAATCAAAGAGGGCTACTACCAGATGACGACCACTATCGCCTCCTCAACCTATTTTCAAGAGCCGGACTATCTATTGACCACCCCCAATTCGACGAGCAGGTTCTGGACAAAGGAACCGCGGCCATCTTGAAGACTCGAGACGGACTCCTACGTCTAGCCGTTCCGAGTCCCTTGGGATCGTGTGCTTTCATCAACGATGCTCATCTCGAGGAATTGAAAGACACCTTACGCAAGCATAAGTCGCTAGTCAAGACGTTCCTTCGTGAAGGTGGGGGAATTGAGGCGTATGTAGATAGTAGCGACACCGGTTATTCAGATTTGGCTGCCGAGAACATAGGCGTTAGTAACGCTTTGAAGACAGCGGGCGTCAAGAGGCCGATTGTTGTTCAAAATGGAAACGTCAGTAATAAGACTCCTCGAAACTGTCTTGTGAATGGGCACGATGAAGATCCGGCTCAAGCTGCAGTCAGCAGTTTAGGTGATGGGATCAAGGCTCAGGCATAGACAGATGTATAAACCATGGTTATTGTCACAAGCATTAGACATACATAGATAATGCATAAAATATTTGTGGTCTTCGCCATTGATTATTCAAACAGCGATAGCTAGCTTCTGTGGTGAAGGATTCAACTACTTACAGAAGCTTGGAGCCCATATCGAGGGCCCTTAAAGCTCGTGAACTTGTTCCCAAGTGATAGTCTAATAGGGTCATCTCTATGTCAGCATTTACCAGATCAGCGGAATCGTCTTGATATTCTCAATTCTGTCGCACTCAAGTAGATCTGCGCACAGCTCAAAGGTGTTGACCAGTGCCCTCACCAGGCATAGGATCTCCAGGAGTATAATTGGTAGCTTTATTTATCTAAAAACTATATATTATATATAAAAATTTTTTTTAATATTTATATATGCGCGCTTATAAATCTATATTTATAAAAGCGCATAGATTATTTAATTTATTATAACGTAATATATTTTTTAATTTTGCGGCTTTATTAAAAATATAAAGCTATTTAAAATAATATTTAGGTTAATATTATAAAAAAAAATAAATATATGCGCGCTTTTTTTTATAGCGTTAATAAGTGCGCAGCGCGATTATTATATTATTAAAGTATATATATTAAAGTTATTATATAAATAAAACTAGTATTATTATTATTGCTAGCGCTTATATTTATAGCTATAAAATATATAGTTGTTAAAAAAGCGTGCTTTTTAAGCAATGCTATATTTTTTATAATATATTAAGTAAATTATTAAGCTTTTATTATTGTTTTTATATTTTTTTTTTTTTTTAAGCTATATATAAATATTTTTTATAAATATTTTAAAAAGCTTGCAAGCTTATATAAATAAGATTAGCTAATATATAATTATAATTAAATTATTTGTAAGTTTATTTTTTATATAAGTTATATTTTTTTTTAATATATATATATATTACGTGCGCTATATAAGCTATTTTAAATAATTATTTATAGTTAACTAAGCGTTTAATATTAATATATTTGCTTTTTTTGTTTTTTTTGCTTTGCTAGCAGATTTTTTATAAATATTTAAATATTTTTAAACTAATTATTATATTAATTAATAAGCTTATAAAAACACTTTTACTGCTGCTATAATTACTGCTGCTACTTTTGCTGCTAGCTTAGCTGGTTTTATTTTTATGTTTGCGCTTATGCTTATATTTATAATTATTTTAGCTGCTGCTGCAAGCTTTGCTGCTGTATTTACTGCGTTTATTATTTTTATTACGCTGTTTACGCTAAATATTAGCTGCTATGTTTGCTTAAGTCGATTTAATTATATTTTATGCACGCTTAAAACGCTTTTATGCTTTTGTTTTACTACTGCTGCTAATATTTATATTATATTTTATTTATTTTATATACGCTTAGCTTTAGCTAATTTTATAAATAATAATTTTTATTATAAAAAAATAATATATAGTTTATATTATTATTAATATATTTTTAAATATTTATATATTTTTTTATAAATATTTTTTATGCTTTTATAATTTAATAATATATATTAATATATTTTTTATTAAGCTGCTATATATTATTTTTTTAAAAACTTATTTTTTAGCTACTTTATAATTAAAAGCTTTAAAATTTATATATAATTTTTTTATATATATATAAATATTATTTAAGAGTTTATATTAATTTAACTAATATTTTTAATAGCTTTAATATATTTATTATAAGCTTTTAAAAATTTTAAAAAATAAGTTTATTGCTGCTTTTGCTGCTTTTAAATATATTGTTGCTATTTTTTCTGCTTTTACTGCTGCTGCTGCTGCTTTTGCTGCCGGTTTTAATTTTATTATTTGCGCTATTATTACTGCTGCGTTTATTACTGCTAATATATTTACGCTTGCTAACTTTTTTTTAAAAAAAAAGCTTTTTTTAGTTTTATTTAAAAGCTTTAGCTTATAATTAGTTTTTAAAAGCTTTTATATTTAAAAATAAAAAAGTTTTTTTTAGTTTATTATAATTTTTTTAATATTATATAATTTATATTTTATAAATTAAATAAAATATAAAAATATTTAAATTATATTTGCAATAAGTTTTTAATAAGCTTATTAGCTAATATTTTATTAATTAAAAAATAAATTATTTTAAATAAGCTTTTTAAATATTTTTACTTAATTTATATATTTTATATATTAATATAGCGTAAGCAAATATTAATTTTTTTGTTTTTTCTTATAACTAGTTAAATTGCTTAAATATTATTTAAAAAGATTTTTTATTTTTTATTAAGCTTTAATTATATAATATATTAAAAGGTAAAGCTAACTAATAAAACAACTAATAAACCTACTACACTTAAATATAAAATAGTAATATAAGGTAAAAAGGTTTAATTAAAAAAGAAAAAAACATAATGTTTATATTTTATAAAAGTCTGCTATGTTTAAAAACTAAAGTCTACGCAAGAAATCCCTTTATAAGTACACGTAAGGTTAGGCCTGTGCTCGACCATTTTAATTACAGGCCTTTATTTTCCTTTGCTGGCTCCTAGCTCCATCGCAATAGCCGGAGGTTTTTTGCATTATGTAGTAATAATAATAAAAAAGCTAACGTTAACGTTAGACGGACTAACATAAAGAATAAAGTGGAAGGACTTAGAAGGGGTTTAAGGGGAGAAAACCTTTTAGGTTAGTTTTACTTAAATAGGCTAATTATATACCTTGTAATTCCAAGGGCTCTAGTTGGCTATATAGCTTATATTTTCTACTTTATTCCATTTTTTTCCACTTTTGATAAGGGCGCCGACCTAGCCATAGACCTAGCCATAGACCTAGCCACTAGTCTGTATGGCAGTTAGTATGGCAGTTAGTATGGCAGTTAGTCTGTAGGGCTGTATGGCAGTTAGTCTGTAGGGCTGTATGGCAGTTAGTCTGTAGGGCTGTATGGTAGTCAGTTTGTATGGCTGTATGGTAGTTAGTATGGCTGTATGGCAGTTAGTACGGCTGGCAATTTAAATAGCAGTTAAAATAGCAGTTAGTACGGCTAGTAGTTTAAATAATAGTTAATATAGTAGTTAATATAATAGTTAATATAGCTAATAGTTTATATAGTAGTTTATATAGTAGTTAATATAGCTAATAATATAGCTAGTAGTTTAAATAATAGTTAATATAATAGTTAATAAAATAATTAATATAATAGTTTATATAATAATTAATATAATTAATAATATAGTTAATAATTAATATAATAATTAATATAATAATATATATAATAAATAATTTATATAATAATTTATATAATAATTAATTTATATATATAATTATATAATAATTAATATAATAAATAATATTTTTTTATATAAATAAATTATTTTAATAATTTATATAAAATTTATATATAAAAACTTTAATAATTTTATTAATTTTATAATTATAAATATATAATTTAAAAATT